>JAUZNJ010029677.1:0-15272 GCA_034780135.1 Jordanella pulchra
TATATATATACTAAGTTTTCTAATATTTCAGTAGTTCGAATCACAGTTTTTATTATTTACTCCAGCTTGCTTTGATGACTGTGGTGAGTCACTACATTAACTTTGCCAATGAGGCTTTTATGTAAATTTTCCCATTAAACTAGTTCTTTGTAGGCCACTGAATCCCATGAAACCTCATGAAATCATAATGGGTGGAGGATGCTGACTTTGCACTGGTTGACTGTGCTAGGTGTTTAGAAGGGAAAATTATATACGTAATAAAATAAAACATACTACTTTTTTATGTAATTATTAAAACCACATATCTAAGAAAACTGATTTAACCTTTCACAATGCATTTTTACATTTGATTAATGCCAGTCTGATTATATTTTTGCAAAAGAGTCTTAAAGTAAAAGGACTACAAAAATAAAAAATAAGTAGGAGGTACTGCTGAGATTAAAAAGTAAGCATAAAGACTAAATAAAATCTTCCGTGGCTGTTTAATTTAAATTGAAATAACTGTTTTTTAAAACATATTATTTTATTATTATAGGGTGGCCTTGTCCTTCTTTTTAAATTAGACTTGTAATATGTTACCACTCTGAGATCATTACAAATTATTGAGACACTAACACCATCATGTAGTCTTCCAGAAAAAAAAAATGCTTTTAGAAATCTACAAGTGAGCTATATCCTGGTCAATCACCATTTCCAGATTTTCTGTCTTGTAAATTTGAATTTAACTGATTATGAATTGCTTTTCTCCCCATTAAAACATTAACACAAAGGAAAAAAGTGCTATGGATTAGTTGGTATTCCTAGTGGTACAAATAAATCCAAAAGAGATACATGTTTATCCTATATATTGATCCAAGCATACTTCCCTGATCTATATTACATTTTTTTCTCAACTCATCATTTCTTTATCAAATCAAACTTTTGATTTATTAACAGAGAAAAATATGAATTATTAGTTTGGTTACATTTCATTAACAAAAAAAAATGTTGCTCATTATTTGACAGATTGGAACTGATCAACAAAAACCAATTAGGATTCCGATATCTGGACGATTGATTGGTACTGAAGACTTTCTATTCCTATTGGGTGCATACTATTCTTCAAAACGTAGCATTTAAGGTCTAAAGGGTCCTAATTTATTTCCTAAATGGAAGGTCAAAATCACTGCAAGCAACAGAACATCAATTATCAGTGGCAGTGGGAGGCTATCTGTTGAACTGAGCTGACTGGACGTGTTACTTTTACGCATTAGCGCTCAATTATAGTACCAACAAATTACAAATCACTACTTCTTATGGTTTACTGTAATGTTAATATTCGCATTCAGATATTATTTCTACTCAGAAGAATAACATTTTTAAAAGGCGCAGCCTTGGAGTCCAAACTGGTAAAAGGAATATGCAGATTTAAAATGTCAGCAAACGCAGCGCTATTCCAAAACCTGTTAACTGCAACGTTTCGTATAACATATTCTTAATGAACTTACCATCTGCGTGAAAGTACAGTAATCCACTAACAAGGATGAACGCTAGTGGACCCATCCTTGCATATTAAGACATCCACAGCGGACGCGCAAATCCTCTATTTTACTGCCCGAAAAAAATACGTGAAGATTTGCGCACAAGTCCGCTTGTCGGTTCTGAAAGTGATGGACAGTCCTAATACTATCCTACACAACGACCACGGCCAGTTTCAGTGTCCAGACAAGGAGAGGATCCATTTAAAAGTTGTTGATCCGGAGCAGTTCATCCAGCCTAACCTTGAATCCAAACTCTCGGTTCTCTGAGTAATATTATCCCAGTTTGTCCGTTGAGTTCATCCGCAACTCCTGCTGCAAGCAGGAGCTTTTAGTAGTTTTTCACAACGGAATTAAAGTGCAGACTGAAAAAAACAACAACAAAAAAAAAACCTAAACGTATGAACTCTGCACTTCACCGCAGGTCTTCACTTTTCTTTAAGAGCTTCTCTAGTACATTTCAAATCCTCCGTCTAAGATGCCTCCGCTCATGGACAACCAGGAAATCAGTTTTCAACTTCCACGCATTCCTCCCAAAAAGTTGTTTATCTTCTTTAGAGATCCGGCTTTCAAAAGCCCCATGTGCGTAGCTGGAAAAACATAGCCCCTATAAATTTACAGTCACACTACAGTTCAACATCATCTTCTCTCTGTCTGTCTCTCTCTCCCTCTGTGCGTTTTGGTTTGAACACTGCTGCCGCTAGGAGCGCGTGGTCTCTCACATCCAGACACACTGAACCTGATCAGGCGGCCAGCGATCACGGACCGGTACCAGAGGCTGGGTTTGAAAGGAACTTAAAGTGCAGAAGGTTTGATTCATGTGCAAATATGTGTTATCATTCTTATTATTATTATTACTATTATTATTATTATTATTACACCACGTTTTTTTTCTCAGAGAGGTAAATTATTTATTTTATAGGAACAAAAGTAGTGGGAGAAGCCTTTGGAACACAGTTGCATTTATAAGTATGTTTCTCTTTACAAGAAAAAAAAAGCACTGTTATAAGAAAAAAGCAAAAGTGCACTAAACAACTGAAAGTTCAACATTTGCATCCGTCAACAGTAAAATGTTCCCTAATAGTGAGAAAAAAAATCCTTGAAAATGCCTAAATGCAATATCTTTTGTGAGAGCCTGATAAATGTTTAATCGATAGACTCAAAACTAAATGTGTCGAGGAATATGGGGGGGTGCTTAAGATGCGAGTCTTAATGTGCTGAGATGCTTATGCGGAATTGTAAATATGATCTTTGTCAGAAATCGATGGTTTGATTGACCGAGCCTCTGGAAGATGCGGCTCTGCATACCAACAATAAACTCAGAGATCTCTCTCTTTGTCTCAAGAAAAAGTGTGAATATAAACAGAGTTAAGGCGCAAAAAAATATTTCCAACCCTTTGCATTTCATATCATGGATGAATTCCAACATTAACACTGAGTGCAAAGATCCAGACTCAACATGTTGTTATTTAGAGATGGAGGGTGGGGTGGGTTTGTGATATGCGGCGTGAACTCCTGCCCAGCAACCTCAACCTGATTTCTTACAAGGTTTTTACTGATGTGAGCTATGAGCTCCCCCTACTGGTATATATTATAACAACTTCTAGCCGCTATGTTTTACATTCAGCCTTATCATGAGATCCCCTCCAACGAGAGGACATATGTGCCCCCCCACCACCACCACACTGATGTAGTAAAGAGGCCTGGGGAAGTGTATGGATTCTGCTGCTGTATGTTAAGCAGCTGAGTTAAGTAAGGATAAATGTCTGAGAGGAACAACACTGTGCAACAATTCTCATTCAGTCAAATCATACAAATAACTATTAATCTGCATATTTTTGTAGTAGACTTTTGTGTCTAACCCAACAATGCTCTGAAGGCTTCTGATGTTTGTTAGAGAAGATTAGTAACGAAGCGTTCAATATAACATAGAGTACTCTTCAATTTATCATTTGAACTGCCAGGCTGAGTAGGACGCTAATCGGAGAAGAATCATAGACACCCATCGTAACTCTGGAGATGCACAGATCTTCGGCTCAGACTAACAGGCACCTTTTAGCCATGTGCCATTGAAATCTATGCTTTCTGAAAGAGTGGGCCCGTCAGATAGCAAAAGTATTGTTTGCAGCTAAAGGGGGACTTGGCAAATATTAGGAAGGACATGCAGATACTATGTGAAGAGGAAAACTAACAGCAAATAATCCTAAACAGATCAGTTCTGCAGAGAAATCATGAAATCCTCCAAAGTTTGTGACTGAAATAATAACAAAGTTTTATAATGAAATATTAAAAACCCTATACATAAAGTCTACTTCCCATTAATGATCCGTGAAGGGTTATTATCATTGCAAAAGGATATTTGTTAATGCTTCCCAAAAGTCCTAGTTTCCTTTCCTTTCTGTCTTTTTTAAAGATAATTAACTGAACATTTTGTTCTATGTAGTGGCTTTCTAAACTGTTGCTTCATACCAAGAAGGCCTCAAAACCTACAGGAATGTGAGCTAAAAGACTTGGATTTTTCACTTTTATGATTTACATCAAAGACATCCGCACAACAAAGTCCATAATATGTCCTCTGAAGATGCCTTTGAAAACCCAGTTTTCCCTGTAACAAAGTATGGAGGCTAAGACCATTACAAAATGGCTTTGGCAAACGGAAACACTTCTATCACCTTTAATAATAGCTTTGACTGCTCATGGTTTTTTTTTTCATCTGTTTGTTTGTTGAGCTACATGTCGACTCTTGCCCTGGAAAAGGCCCTTTCTAGGAGCGGCAACATGATGCAAGTCTTATTGGTGGCGCTCATTGTAGGCTGTTTCTGTCAGCTGGCTGGGAACAGTGATTTGTCTTCATATTTTAATATGTTTGTGAACCGCATGCAAATGGTGTCTTCTCAGTGTCTCAGTGGTGTCCTAGATTCTACCACGAGCGCAAATATTAAGAGTCAAGCAGAAATTTATAGCGTTATCAGTGTTTCTGAAGGTTCAAGGCAAATAAAACAGAAAGAAAAAAAAGAGGGGAACTGGAAAGAGGTAAATTACAAAGAAGAAAATCCCACTTTAAACATAAACAATAGAGGCCTCATTGATGGAAAAAGGATGTGGAGTGTAATTCTCCCCCAAGCTCAGCCTTTCATTCCCCACTCTCAATCACTTTATCTGTTGCAGAGGCTGTGATATTTCCTGGGTTTCTAAATATCAGCTCAAAGTGGATTTATTTTAATTAAACTGGAGGCTGTGTTTACTCAGGACACGACATATTACATAAAAAAATGTGATGGTAGGGGCTAAGCAATGAAGCCGATTACTCATGGACACAGTGATATGAGCTTATGCTTCATTCCACGGCTGGAAATAAAACACAACAAATCTTTTATAAGAGCTAAATTTATACAATTACCCTCAATCAGCATTTTCAGCAGTGATTTGTTGTTTCATTTTTAAAACAGTGAATACAGATAAATTTCACACGCACACAAAAAAAAACAATTAGGTTGATGTCACTGACAGGGATGTAAAGAGAGTTTGCCGGTTAGGAAAGAATGAGGCCAAGGAGGGTTAAAGGCATTTAGAAAAAGGTTCTTTACTATGGCCTTTTGTCAAAAAAGAGCATTTCTTATCACCTAATTTCATTATGTCTCAATTACTGTCTTCTTTTTTTGTCCTTTTATGTCTTTTTAATTGGATCCAAACTAATATTCAATTATTTGGTCTCAAGTTATTCTCCAAACACCTGCTCACTGATGGATCCGAGGTTGAGTTACTCATTGAAGACATTGTTCTGCTGCCTCACATCCATTCTGATCTAGAGAACCTTTAAATGTATTAATACTGCTTTTCCATTTTAATATAATGGCACATAAACTTAAAACTTCAATAAAATTTAAAATCAATGCGATAAACCAACAGAAATTAGAGCATGAAGGGTTAAGAAAAATATGTAATGTGTCTTCATTTGTTTTTTGTCTTTTTTGGGGGTATTTAATTTTTTATAATGAAGGTCTAATGTACCTTCATACTTCGCTCAACAGATTGAAAAAAACGTTTTTTCTTTTTTTATATTTGCTCAAGTTCAGTGTATTTTCATATTTCTATCAACACTTTGTTTTGGATTGTCGTTAATTAATTAATCAATTAATTCTATTGTAGATCTTTTTGTTAAGTGTCTTCCTAATTCAAGGCGAACCTCCTGTTCAATATCAAGTCTTTTGAAGCCCATGACAAGTTTTATACTGTGGTGTCCAAGTATTTAGCTGCATCTATTTTTGCATTCGTTCTCATCAGATTCCGTTTTTGTTCAGCTTATTCCACAACTTTATCCCCAACTTGCCCGCTGTGTTCCCCAAATTTTGTGATGTTTTTTGTTTTCTAATCCTTTTTTTGATAAAACATATCAGACCTTCACAGAACAATGGCGTTTAAACTAAGATTAAAATGTACACATATCAACCTTATTTGCTTATAAAAAGCATTAATCCTGATGTGCAATTAGTTGCATTGATTTTTGTCACACTACTCAGATTTAGTTGTAAAAAAGTTTAATATTGTAGACATGTTGGTCGACCTAACGGCTCCAAAAGAAGTCCTTTAAATTTCTATGGCTGATATATCCTTATAGCCTTCTGCGTTAATTCTCGCTGGAGTGGATGTTTGCAACTAACGCAGAAGACAATAGCCCAATGGAATGGTAGAGGAAAGGAAGAAGAGGGAGGACATATTTGCATTGCAGAATTGTTAATAGGAAGCAGTCTAGTTGAGGGCAGAAATCCTAATAAACTGTGGCTAAGTTTTGGGTAAAAATGACACAGACAGTAAAAAAGTATAAGGTAAATTGAAAAGTCTTGTAAATTCAGATTCCTCTTGTAGATAAAAGCCACACTGAAGATCAATAAGGGATCCCCAAGAGTAGAGTTTGAAATGTATGAGACGGTTGGGAATGCGAACAAGAACAGCAATGCACTCTGGGGGTTTTGAGACAACACATTTCCGTGGAGGCATTTGTAGCACCTTAATTGCATCTAACCAGAGCACAATTCAGATGCATACTATGAATCACAGACAGGCAGCTACAAAACATAGTTTCTGCAGAACAGCTTTTCTTAAGCATCTTTAGGGAGAAGGAGAAAAGTGTTTTTAATTGCATGGTGGGTCAGGGGTTTAGGTACCAACATCAGTCATGATCATATCAGAGTGGTATTTAGGGAGTTCTTAGCTGGATATCTTTCAAGGCTGAATATCCCCTTACTGAGTTTGGGTCTCAGTGAGGGGATGATTAGGATGTGGAGGTGGGAGGAGGTAGTGTGTGATGTGTGCTGGGGTGATTAATGTAGATGTCAGTGTTGCCCCTCCCCTTCTCTGCTTCCTCAACAGCATCCGTAATGACACCTGGTGAAGGCGGAATGGGTCTACCTGCAGCCCAGGCTCCCTCAGCAGGGCATGATTCTTCCCCATGATCCTCCTCTGTCAGCAGTCCTGTCACTGGGCTCGGATCAGGCCCTTATTAATGGGCCTCTATGTCAAACACAGATATTAAGCGGTGCTCTGCTCTGCACCAGCCTCAGCAATAACAGGCACACGATGACACATTTCTAAACAATACAGTGACAGACACAAACGCACACACACCTCAGAGCGCCCTCATAACTCTTCGCTGAAATATTACTTCTTCTTTAGCAACTTCTACAGATAAATTCCAGCATGACAAACAGTGCAGAGATCTATAAGATATCTCTCTCTCCTCCTTTCCACTCAGCTCTTTAATACACATAACCCAGCATCACATTATGCTGAAAAAGTGGCAAACCTTTCACTGTGATGTATAGCCCAACAATGCAAAGCACTCGCCTCAGCAGTGAACGAAACCTATTCAGTTATAAAATGCAATAGAGTATAGAAGCAGTAAAAACCTCAGCAAGCACATATTTGCTGTTGCTGAAGGCTCTGTTTCTTTACTGTAGCCTTTTTTAGGCTTTGATGTGATCCGAAAACCAGAAAGACAGTTTCATGAACTCTCTTTCTTTGGAGACATAAAACAGCAAAAGTGAGTTTATTCAGGACAATACAACATTAAAGGGAAGCCAGTGTGACATGTGGAAATCTGTACAGTCTGATACTCCCACTGAGGGGAGTAAGGATGAGACAAGAAAGGAGGGAGAGAGCACAAATGACATGACACCTGAGCTCAGAGAAAAGAGAGGCTTCTATCAGCAGGACATAAACCATGTCTGTAATGCGTCGCCTGTTCTTCCTCCGTATTCACTATAAGCTACAAAAAGGGGAGCCTCCCTATCAAATGTTGCAAAACTGAGGATTACTGTGCAGGGACTACAGCTTTCTGAAGGAGTGTATGCCTGTTGCTTTATTTTCCTGGTATGACATAAAAAATGCTGAATAAAATGCAATAGCTTCTTGAAAGGTAACCATACTTTTTTTTACATTTCATTTTGATCTATTTCATTTTGCTGATAGGCGACCAGAGAAGCACTGTTCTATGGCCCATGGATTGGGGCACCAACTAAAAATGGAAAGCTTACTTTTATTATGAATTCATTATCCAGGTACATGACTGACAAAGTCTGGGATGTCATTGCATACTTGACAATTTATTTGTAAATCAGAGAGACTTTCCAAATTTCCTTCTTGAGTGCATTAATATATGCTTTGTTTATATTAAAATAATTCATGTTAAAATACGGCACATAACTGATATATTGTTCACAATATTTTAAATGGCCAAACAGCTTACTTGCCTATCTTGCACCATTTTGTTTATGAGAATCTAACCCAAAAGAAGTGAAATATTAATTGATCAATCCATAAGACCTTTAGTTATTGATGTTCAGTGCTTTTTGTGTTTAATCTGACACTTCCAAATCCTGCCATCTTGTTTAAACTTTCCTGAGAATGACTTCCTGACAGCCCATGTTCCACTGAGGCAGTTTCTGATGAGGCTTTGACAAACAGCAGATGGGTCAGATAAAATACAACAAATCGCTCAGGACCCAGTTTTTTCTTCTGTCTTCTAGCTTTCCAGTATCGTCAGTTTTTGAGGAAAGTATAAGATACCTATTTATTGACTTATAGTTCTTTTGCTATCACTATGACGATACAAACACTGCACTACTCGCTCTTCAAGAGTGTTATTTTCAGATTCATTTGATTTAGGAAAATAAATCAAAGCATGTTCTGTTTTGTGATAAAAAAACAACAAAAAAAATGATTTTTTCTATGCTATCATATCTAATTTTCTGCAGACACCTCATACCTGCCTCCAGAATAGGGATATAATTTACTTATTTTTTCACGAAAAATAAATGGCTCAGTCTTGATGGTGTAAAAGGATTAAAAAAAGGAAGTCAAGTATCCAGTGTCTTAAAAAATACCCCAAAACTTTGCAAGGCATTTAAAACGCTTCTTTCTATAAAGTTTAACATCAAGGATATATGGCTCAAAGTAAAATTTAAGATAGGTCAAAATGTTTTTTGAATATGCAACAATGCCGGTTATATTTTCAAAAGTAAATGTTAAATGCTGCACCGCATGCAACAGTTTATAGCACTGTTGCCTTGCTTCAATAAGGTTCTGGGTTCGATTCTTTGTCCAGGGTCTTTCTGCATAGAGTTTGCATGTTCTCCCCGTAAATATGTTGGTTCTCTCCTGGTATGCCAGATTCTTCCCACAATCCAAAAACATGACTTTTAGACTAACTGGCATTTTTAACTGCCCTGAGGTTTGAGAGGATGGTTGTATGTCTCTGTGAGATGGACTGGCAACCTGTCCAGGGTGTACCCTGCCTTTCACCCATAGACTGCTGGAGATAGGCACCAGCCCCACCATGAGCTTGACGAATAAGCAGAACAATATGGTAATGAAAAATCAACTTAAAGTGTGTCTGCTAAACGTTACTATTAAACATCAATCAACAAAAAAAAAATGTAATTCTTAGCTCAGTCATCTAGCTATAACTGGACACAAGGTTGTAATACTTATAAAATAATAAAGCTAACAATAATAAAAGAGAGCAGAGGCAAGTCAATAACATGATAGCAATCGGTTCAGGCATTCATATGACAGAAATTGACATGCTGAGTTTTTTTAAAGATGTGAAAGAAGTGGGATTCAAGGGCCTTAAAAGATGACAGGTTTGTTACATCTAGACAAGCTGGTCTGAGTGTTTCAGAAACGAATGATCTACTGGGATTTCCATGCAGAACTACACCTTTTTTCATTTAGAGAAAGGATCTATAGAGTAGCAGTTGTTTCAATAAAAATACATGTTTAAAAGAGAATAGGTACATTGTTTAAGTAAAAGACAAGAAGGTATTTTAGATAACAACTCATCACAAGGAAGATGTGTGACTTGGCTGTTGTGTTTGATGGAGGACAAAAGTGAAAACAGTCATTCAGGAGAAACATGGTAAATGAAAGCATTTAATAAGAAAAGGTAAAACCTACAAATGGTGCGACACAAGAGAACAGGACATATGGCGCAAGGGGGAAAACAGGCTGACAAACAAGATGGAGAACCAGAGAGCAAGGCAGAATAAGAATCCAGCAGAGAAAGTATAAGGGAAATCCAGTGAAAGGATTAGGGATATAACTCTGAATGTCAAATCCTGCAACAGATGGGCCGCAGCACCAGAAGAAAAAAGTATGTTTCCCTCCAGCTAAGAACAGAAAGCTGAAGCCACAATTTCTACGGGACAACATTAAGTGTTGACATTACCAAAGATAGATCTTTGGCTCTCCAGGATTTTTTAAATGTCATAGCACATCTGAGTATTGTTACTGACCATGTCTCTCTCTTTATACCCACAGTAAAACCAATATCCATCTCCAGCAAAAAAAAGAGACCATGTCACAAAATTCAAAATTGAAATCATATAAAACTAGCGTATTGACAATAATTTGGCTGTAATACAGTGGCCTCCACAATCACCATATACAAACTGTAAATGCATATTTTTGATGTTTTGGAAAAGGACATTTAAACATGGCTGTTCAGCTGACAGGTCTGCATCAGTACATTTATACTAGTATAAACAAAAACTTTGAAGAACGCTTCTAATCCATGCTACAAAGCATTGCCAAGGACTAAATGCAAGAGCAGATCCAACCCTGAACTAGCAAAGTATGTCAAAAAGGCTGTATCAGTCAAACTAATCCACCATTTAACTACGATGATTTAACTAAGATATTTATTTGATCAGTATTTTTTCCCTCTCGATCTTATTTTAGATATAGAGATAATGAAAGACCCAATGAAAAGACTGGTTTCTGAAAAAAATGGCCGTGTTATTAAAATGCACCTTGCAAATTATTTTTTCCAATTATCTCTTTTTAATATAAATGTAACTTGCTGGATAAAAAAGTCATTTCCTTAGGTGGTAACACCTGTGTTTTAGCCTAGATTAGTCATTTCAAGATAGTCTACATGTCAAAACAAATCTATAAATTACACTGGATGTTCAGTCACAAGGGTTCCTGACCAACCTTTTCTGGGAATTCCATCTCTTTCTTCCTCTTTCTCTATTTTAAGTCAGCTTGTCTTTTCCTCCCACTCTCATTAGATATTGCAGATCCGTCTCCTCACCACATTCCTGTCATTTATGGAATTTTTCTGTTAAGGTGAAAAGCAGCCAACTTGCATGGTCCTGAGAGGCACAGCTAATTAGCTGCCCTACTTTTTTTTCCCCTTCCTGTACATAACTGCTTGATCTGCATCTTGGAAACTCGTCAGGGCTGTCAGTCCATGCCGAGGACAGAACTTGATAACTGGATGCTAGACGCTGTCATGACAGGACAGGGTAAACAGTTTGGTCTGTTGAGCGATGGGCAGCAGCTGCTAATGAGTAAGAGGTGAATGTTTGAACCCTGACACTTCTGAAGGGAGGGAAGAGGAACAAAAGCTTTTTAAGTATCTCTTCAAACTGTTTATATGTTAGGCCAATGCCCTTCTATCTCCATCCCTCCAACTATGGCTACAGCCGTCATTAGCAAAGCTTGGAAGGTTTTAACTGATTGGAAATCCCTTTGCTTTGCACTGCTGACCGGAACATGAAAATTGATAAAATGAGTTTTATGCCACCCACTGAGTTATAAACATCTGTCTCTGTTTGAAAAAAAAAAGTTGTTTGTTTGTTTTCATCAGCCTGCAGGGGATGCTGAAATAGGCACAGCTGGTCTCATAAACACACGAGTAACTAAAATAAATGGATTTATTCAAGCTATTCACATCTCTTATTTACTGACAATAACTTAACAGCCAAGATTCTTGGTTTCTAAGTTTCTTATTTGTACTTTGTAATTATATTTCATATTTAACATTCTTAATATGTGTGGTTTTCTGTTGTTGAGCTCATAATGTAGAGCAGACATTCTTAAACGTTGTATACGCGTTACTACAATAAATAGAAATGCTACCAGGTGCTAAAATATAAGAAAAAAATGTTGAAAAATACAAGAAACTAGCCGTTTGTATAATTTTTTTTGAAGAAAGAAAAGAGAGAGAATTGTTAGAAAGCATGTTTGTTTGAAAAACATTAGTCAGTTGAATATTCAACTGATTTTCATTCAGAATCCTGTACTGGTGGATGGTGATCAGTGGGCAAGTATCTAGGACTACACTTTCTGAGGACTGTTACCCGGCCGTCCTGGGATCCTCTCTGCTCAGGAACTGCCGGAGGAACACATGTGTATGTGGAGCTGGTCTGGATGGCTCCAACCTGGTAGTCTCTGGGCTAACTGGTCTAACTCCTGGACTTTCCACACCCTGGAGCCCAGACTAAAGCTACGACACTATCACCTCTAAAGCTACGAAAATACTATGTTCATTAAAAGTACCGTTATTGCTAAGGGAGGCACATGAATAACTGAACATCTCACACAGAGAACAGGAGAAAGAGAGGTTGAGATGGGAAAGTATCAGGGGAGACAGGAAAGGAAGCCATATTAGACAGAGAAGGAAGCTATTGCTAGGCTAGCTGCCCCTTTCTACCAGAAATAGAAGCAATATAAACGCAAACAAGTTCCCATTGAAAAAGTACAGTAGTATAAAATGTGTTTAAAAATGCTTCTGTACAGTATGTGTAACTTGGAGACATCACAAAATGGAGAACTTAGCTCAGCAGAGAGAGGCTGATAAGCACTGCATAATGTAGCTCTGCAAAAACCAAAACAGAAGGAACACAATATGCTTTAGCAACCGCCTTCAGAGGTTGTATTTCACATTTTATTGGTATAAAAGATGTAATGATAGACAATTGTTTGACAAAATGGGCACATATCTTTGTTAAAACTCAACATTCCAAAGTCGACCGGAAGAGACGAGAATGAGGAACTCCAGGATTGTTCATTAAAGGAATGTCAATTATAAATAGCTCAGGGAGACAGCAGGTTACATACAAACAGCATTGGTATGTTAAAATGGCACACTGATGCTTCGGTGTAGCAGTACTGCCACCTAAGATGTTATTTCTCTTTATGTTTCTCGAGTTAAGGGGATATGTGCTGACTAGTCAGACAAAGCACAGCCAGTTGTGCTTTAAGGATTTTTCGGCAAACCGATATCTATAAGAAATGTCTATATGCGGTGCAGAAATAATGTCAGAGGTCTTGATATGATATATAAAGGAGGGCCTTAAAGGGAGATGCTACTTCCAAACATTTTAGTGTTTCTAATGTGAAAAGCTCAGGAAATAAACGGTTGTCACCAGCTCTATCAAGGCTCTGCAAGAAAAAAAATACTTGTCTTAAAAGTAACCTTAGATATTGGTACTTATTGTTAATAATGATAAATTGTCTCTCTTATACATGTTAATATACAGTATGTATTTAGCCTAAAGATAAACATATCCTAAGACACTTCAAATAAATATTGTACATCAACATTTTCCTTAAAAGATCATTCTTTATGAGTTTTGTTTATTCAAATAATTAAATAAAATATTTCTACAGATAAGTCTACAGATAAGCAACATTGAAAAGCTGTTTGTGCTACTACACTA
This sequence comes from Jordanella pulchra, assembly GCA_034780135.1. Lineage (NCBI taxonomy): Eukaryota > Metazoa > Chordata > Actinopteri > Cyprinodontiformes > Cyprinodontidae > Jordanella > Jordanella pulchra. Next base: position 13,523 of record JAUZNJ010029677.1, read on the forward strand.
TTCCTTAAAGTTTGTGTGCTAGAAGCTTGTTGCCAAGAATATAATATTGTCAAATATATATAAATTTAAAAGGTTTAAAATTTTCCTCTATTGTCCAGTAGCCTATGTAAATGTATTCACCGTTTTAAATATTTCTCAGAAAGGATTGTTGGTGTGAGAATAAATTAAGAGGTTTCATTTGGAGTAGTGTCATCTGATCCATAAACAACATTTAAGGGTAACTTGGCTTTCCAAATCATACTATTTATTTTTCAGTTTGAACATGATGCCAAAGCACAGTGGAAATGGCATCGAGTGTTACAAAAGCAATTTATGTAACATGGTTTCAATGCTGAATTGTAGGAACTATTCAGTGTATTTGTAAGCTGCTCATTTCCCTTTCTTGTACTTGACAAATCAAGAATAAAGAAAAAAAAATTTTAGGCAACCTTATCGAGTCATTAAAACACAGACCTGATAGCTGAATTCCTCTGTGCTCACTTTACCAGACATACTGTAACAGCTCAGCGAGCTGTGATGGGGGATGAGGCTGATAAAAGATTTAGGCTGCATTCATCAGCAAAAACTGACACGAGAAGTTTTAACTCATCTACTCTTACCACATTTATCAAAGCCTCCTTAAATCACTCTCGGTACGCTGTTTTCTTGGCTGATCCAAGCACTTTGACATTTAAACACCGCACACCATAAATAAATTAGCAAGGATTTGTGTGTATGTCTGCATATGTATTTTATTAACTGCAATAAAAGTGCAATGTTGAATACATTTAGATCCCAACATTGTATGTTGAGGGGGGGAAACGATAACACTCAATAAAACTCACACTTAGCAGGAGAACACATGGTAAGGAATTAATGTTTGTTTATGAAAGACTAAAATAAAACATTTATATAGTAGAAAAAGCCAAACAAAAGTTTAAAATACCAATAGACGTTATTGACAAAGCAGCTCCCTTTTTATACTTTATTCAATCCCCTTCCCTACTACACAAGGCACTACTACAGATTATGAAGTGGCTACACCTATGTATAAAAAAATTAGCTTCTTCCTCTTTTTTAGACTCTTTATTAAAATAAAAAGCATAATTTAGCATTTGATTTTGTAGAGTTTTGGTGGGAATACAGTGTTAAAGTATGCTAGGGGTGAAGTGCTGCTAAAAATATACTGCTAAATTAATACTTTTATGGTCAATATTGTATATGATGTAAGTAACCAAATTTTCTTGCTGTAAATTTAGCAGAAAACAATTTGCAATAAGTCGGGATGAAGTGAATGATTTTTGATAGATTATTTTCCTGCCGAGAAAAATATTAAATGCTTTAATGGAGAAGCTGTTTTGCAAATTCCCCTTTTAAAACCTGGAGGTCATATTCATTTCTGATGATATATCTGTCCAGTTTGGAAAGTTCAGTTTTCTCTGTTTTCTCCAGCATCAGTTAGAACTAAAGAAGCCTCTTGGGTGAAAGGTGAAACATCTTCTAGAAAACTTCCTGTCCAGTTGCCTAAACTGAACTTTCCAAGAATTTCTGATAATGAACATCTAGTACGGCATTATCCCGCTTATACTATGGTAATTTACAAAAGAAATACAAATTAAATCAATTATTAATATGTTAGTGTTTTACTGTTAAAATCAATAATTTCTTGAAAGAACAGAAATAAATCAATGGATTAGTTCCAATTGTTGGGATCCGGAGCCTGCCGCTCCATCTTCCATCCAGCAGAGTGCGTCGTGGGTCTCCCGGGCTG
>JAUZNJ010029678.1:0-15270 GCA_034780135.1 Jordanella pulchra
TGGATGGATGGATGGATGGATGGATGGATGGATGGATGGATGGATGGATGGATGGATGGATGGATGGATGGAAATGATACAAGGGGAAAGTTGTGACATTATAAGTCTTTCTGTTACACTCTAGATAATTGGTTTTCAGATTTATTTTATGTTTTTTCAGTATTTTCTTGTTTATACGGTATTTACAAGTCTTGCTGCATTTACTGGATTTCCATGTACAGGTTTGTCATTTAAGTTTTCTTCATAGTAATTAATAATGAGTATTTGGATTCATATTGTGTTATATGTTCATTGTACATTTAAAAAGTATTGCTGTTAGATATCTGTTGGACTTTCTGGACTTTTACCCCTTGGATTAATAGTTCCCCTGTGTCTAAGTTCACCACCACTTTTGTAAATAAGTCTTCCTTTCTCAATTGATCAGCTTACCCTGTTTCCCTCCTGAATAACTCACCTGGATTAAGTGTCATTTTCCAGTTGTCCCTCTGTATTAAGGCTCAAAGTTTTACAATGGTCATTGCCATATTATAGTTACACATGGTATCATGACTTTCTCATTTTACTGCCTGTTTTTCTTCCTATGTTCCCCTGTGCCTCATCATGCGACTTCTGGAGATTAGCCCGCAAGACCTCTCACAGTCAAAAAAATATTTTTTTGTAACTTAGACATCAGCTAAAAAAACTGTTGATATGAATGTCTAGATTGGTGCTAAAATAACCACTTCATCTCAGCTTTGAACATAAATGATTGTCCAACAGCGCAGCATGCTGAATGTAAAAAATTCACAGGTTGTTAACTGAGCAGGCAAGATGTAGTCAAGGTACATGCATCATGAAAGGGACAGGCAATATGGGCTCTATGTGCAACTGAATTTTGCTTTTGGGATTAATAAATTGTAATTGCATTAAATTGAATTGAAATTTTCAGTATATGAGCCCCCACCTATGCCATTCATATTTTGTATATGATATATACACATATGGCAAAATAACTTGGCAAACAACTAGGGTCTTGATTGATCAATATTTAAATCAAATATTTGATAAAGCTATACATAAAAATGCACATATCTAAGTAACTTTTTCCAGTAACATTTTTCCAGAAACATTTTGATTTGTGAAGTGAGAGATAAAATAATTTTATGATGGTCTTGAAGTAAAAACATGTATATAATGGTTATCAACTTTATTAAACATCTATCTATCTATCTATCTATCTATCTATCTATCTATCTATCTATCTATCTATCTATCTATCTATCTATCTATCTAATAAAAAAATGAATCACAAGCAATATTAAAATGTTCTCATCTACAAATAGAAATATTGCAACTTTTTAATGTACTCAACATATGGCGGTTTTGGCTTGCCACTCCTGCTCCAGTCACAATTAATCCTCAGTAAAGATTTCTGCTTGTGTGACATGTTTAAATTTCAGCACCAAATATTATGGGCAAAATGCTTCTTTAGCAGTTTAGTTACTACAGCTGGATTGTCTTTCTATTCACCTTAACCACTGTTCCTGCCTGATTCCTATCTAACGCAAATCAGACATAGAGCAGAGTTTTTATGATCCCTATCGTAAAATTATAATTATAACTTATCTAGCAAAAGATAAACGACAGATCACTTACATAAATGGCTGAGTTATTTATTTATTTAAGCTTTACCTAATCAGAAGGGTCCCATTGAGATTACTAATCTCTTTTTAAAGGAAGTCCTGGCCAAGACAGTGGCATAAATCCCAACAATTCAACTTTACCACCATTAGAGCACTAACCAATTATGACGACAGCCTGAACAGACCGCAAACTGTCTGCAGCTGAGAGTGATAAGATGTTAAGCTGTACCTATAGCTATAAGCTTTTGTTAAGGTCAAAGAATCGTTTTTGCTTAACAATGCTTAAACATGTTCTCAATAATCTTTTTCGGATGTCCCCTGGACGCCTCCGTCGGGAGGTGTTCCAGGCACGTCCACCAGGAGGAGGGCCAGGGGACGACCCACAACACGCTGGAGGGATTATGTCTCTCGGCTGGCCTGTGAGTGCTTCTCTGTGGTATGTTCTCAATAAATTTCACAATATACAACAGAATTAGCTTAGAAAACATTTTACTTCATTGCATGTGAATGCTTTGTTTCTTTACGTATATTTTTCTGCCCCTATCTAAAGAATACAGTTCTCAAAGTCACGTGTTGAGCCAGTGAGCTCCACTCTCGGATCCCTTCGTATACCAGGCACGCATAAACCATCCGATTAAACCTGAACCAACTTCCCACGGCTGGTAAATGCTTGTCTTTTGTTTCCTCCGACAATCATCTTCAGGTGCAATCTGCCTAAAAATCTCAGAAACATGCTGCCAGCCCTCCAACTCCAACTTTCTCAGGACCTACACGTAGATTCTGTTCTCAGCCACATCACCAACCACAATCATCAATTCCTGAACTGGCTTGCATGTCCAGCTTATCATTCCCAGTTCTCAGTCACTCTTAAGCAACCTCTTTACACCATCTCTCCTCGCAGAATTTTCTGGCTGTTCCCCCCCACAGTCTCCTAGCTGGATCACCATGAAACTATAGCATTGTTTAATAAAACTCTTTTCACTTTCATTCCACTTTCTCCCAAGAGTCCTTTGCTTATGTTGATCAGAAAACTATACTGCACGATAATGGCAGGAAACCAAGCACAGAGGCAGGAGGCAACAAATAGGAGGTTCTGATGAGGACGTATGAAGAACCCCTCTGCTTAAAACTAGGATGGAGAGATAGGAATGGAAGGGAAGGCAGGTGAATCGATCAGGAGGGAAGACACAGGTGCAGATGCATAAAGAAAGAAGGCTGAGTAAAAGGAAAGAATACTGTGCAGATAACTGGAAAGAAACTGTCAAGAAACCTAAAATAAAGCAAAAATCAAATATGAAACAGACCCTAAACAAAGAAACAAGAGGGAGCAACAGGAGAAAATTAACAAATTATTCTATAAAACACCTGACAATTGCAATCAAATAAATGAACTGATAAATCCAATTCCTAAAAGACAGAAAGAACTGAATATGGCAAGTTGGGAACACACAAAACAATATACGAAAACATAAACTCAAGAATACAAAGGGGAACCAAAACCAAAAATATGACATGATAAGGAGGCTTTGAGACAAGTACACTAAGGTGCACTACGAGTACATAAATAACTAGTAGTTCCGAATGTGAAATACTACGACTCAGCTTGACCAAGTTTTCTTCATCAGAGATGAAATATTCTAAGTATTTCTTGGGCTCATCTGGATTTTGGTTATGTCTCAATTTAACTGTAGTAAGAGCCCCCCCCCTCCTTTCAATCCAGTTTAAAAGGTTGTACAAAGCCTGAACAGTGTGTTAAAAGTATTTTTCTTTACATTTCTTGATTGTTTAGCCTTCTCGTCACACAAATAATTTAAAGAATCAAGCGATGCATCGCATTTTTTTTAAATTTGCTTTCATTATCGATCCACAGGAACGAAAAATCGATAAAACACTGAAAAAAAAATTATTGTCATCTGTACTTCTGGAAGGTTTACAATTAAAAAGCAATGTCATCAATCCTTTTGAAATTAACTGGATGTCACTAGATTCCCATAGTTTGTCCAGAAAAGAACCGAAAACATCTTATAAATGCCTTTCAAATCATCATTGAAAAAAACTGCATTTGGTATTTAAAGAGATTTACTGTATTAGATTTAAAAACTTTTTGAAATCCAAAATATTTAAGTCTGACAAAATACTGTATGCTAAGCGTACTTTAGTGGTCCAGAGTTTGATATAGTAATGACTTGATTACTGGCTTCTGAAGTTGTGTGCTAAGTTAAAAAGCAAGTTAAGACACCATGTGATGAGATATTTGATAGAAACTAATTCTCACAATTAGTACAAAATGATAGCCATGCTGAGAAGAATAGAACACCGGATTTCTGCTTAGTCAGTAATGTTCATCAACTACTTCTGATGTAGGTTGCTGTCCAGAGGCATGTATTTTATAGTGTACTTCCCTAGAGCTAATGTGTTTAACAGTTAAGCATGGGAAATGTTTATCACATGTTACACTTAATGCATGAAGCCCCCCAAACCTAGTTCTATGATTCATTCATTTATGAAAGTTTGCATCTTCACTGCTGAACACTTTTCTGAGTAAGCAAATGCATCTTAAAGAAGTATGTTTCTTTCTTGCTAAATGACAAATGTATTTTTTAAAAGAGGCTTATGTCCCAAAAGATAACTGGTGGTTTAATATCTTATGGCCTATTTTTATTTCCATGTTAGGAGACATTATACAGTTTTGAACAGCCTTTTATTTTATTGGCTTTAAGTTAAAATGTTTTTGATAGTAGGCCTAATATAGTCCCATAGGGTATGATTTAGTTTTAATTTTAAAATGCTAGTCTTTTTTGATTAGGTAAAATTCTGCCCTGCTGACTTCTTCTATACATCTGAGCATTCTACTGGTTTGAAAGAAGAACATGCTAGACTGCAATAAAAAAATTTCAATGTTAAACTAATTTGAAGCCATGAGGCAAAAAGGTTTGGACTCTACTGATCCCTTTGATTCAAGTATGTCCAAAATCAATAAAGTATATCCTACTGTAAATCCTGATGCTATACTCTGCAGATAATAAAGGAAGAGCATTTTATGCAAGCCTAAAGGAGTATGATTATTTTTTGTGATCTTGCCTCACACATTTAAATTGCTGTACTCCTTTAAAAAAATCTAATATCACTACTACAAGAAGGGATGAGATTACACTTTCCAAAAGGCTGTGGCCGATAATACCTTCTGATGGCAATGACAGTGAGAAAAATTCCTCATTACCTTTGGTGCGACTGCTGAAGCCAGTGATACACACCAGGGCCCATAGTGAGCTGTCAGCCCTGTCACCAACCGGTAAAACGGATCTGTCAAGTCTGTTTTTATCCAGAGCACAGCATTTTCCAGGTTTGTGCACTTTATCAGAGATACTTGAAAAAGAAAAAGATGGTTTTAAATTATTTTTCAGGGAGCTTCGTGCTCACTTGCTCCCTCATTCAGTGAAATTAAACATGCGCACACGGGTGTCATGTTTCTGTCACTACACTGAAGCAAATCAATACTCACAGTACATGTAGAGTAATCTAAACCTAAAATGAATGCTAATTAAACCCTTTCCCTGTTTTATATAAATTCAGTCCAAAACTTTAGTGTTCCTCTTGTGTTATGGCATACTTAAGTTAAATAACAATCACTGCAAAAGTTTCTAAGACTAACGCAACAAATAAATAGGTATGAAGTGGTATTAAAATTCTGTCCCACAATGTACATCTTTTAATTCCTAATTCTCTTTGTTATTACTTTTGATTTGTGATAAGGTTCCCCATTAAGTTGGAAAATCATTGTTTGATCCCTATTCCTAATATAATGGAAGCATTGTTGGGCAGAATGGTGTGAACTTATTCCCTTGGAAGAGAATTGACCCTGCACATAAATAGTCTCACAATGATTCAGCTCAACTCACGACTAAGATTTATATTCTGCTTATATAGAGGTGTTCTTTGAGAAAACTCTGACATTCAACAGGAAATACCAGGATTTGATTGTTGTCTGTCCCTGATATTTTTCCTCAGACAAAAGTATATTTTTTGCTGATCTTTTTGTAGTCCTTTTTGACACCAGGCTGTCCTTTATGACAATCTAAACATCTCATTGGGTGTGTTAAAACACTCGCGTCTGCCAGCTGCCTCTTAGTAAATTCTGTGCAGGTGGGAACCCAAGCCTTAAGTCTAGGGCTCCTCATTTGTTGTCCTCTCTTTTATTTTTATTTACTAAAGTTGGTAACCCTAGTGTCAAGCCCTGCTGAAAAAAAATCCTCATCTCCATAAAGCTTGTCAGTTGAGGGAAGCATGAAGTACTTCAAAATCCCCTAGCATATTGCCACATTGACTGTGGACTTAAGAATTTATAGCGAACCAACACTGACAGATGACATGGCACCCCAAACCATTACTGACTGTGCAAGCCGGAAAAGCAATACAGATTCTGTGCCTCACCACCCTTCATCTATACTGAGGGACCTTGACTTCTAAATGAAATGCAGAATTTACTTTTATTTGAAAACAGCCCATTAAGCAACAACCAAGTCTCTTCTGTTTTTAGCCTATGTTAGATACTTTTGATGTTATCTCCAGTTGAAGAAAGGCTTGATATGAGAAATACATTTAAAGCATGTGTCTAGAATTCATTGGTTTGTGATGGCTCTGACCTCATCTTTGATTCTCCCCTATTTCTTGAAAATGTTTTCTTGACTGTCTTCTCAAGGCTGTGGTTTCCCCTTTGCTGGTGTATCATTTCCTACCACACTTCTCTACCTTCAATTTTCATATATGTTTGGATAAGGAACTCTGAACAACCAGTTTCTTTAGCAATGACCTTTTGTTGCTAACACTCTTCTGAAGGGTGTCAATGAATGTCTTCTGAACATCTAGCAAATCAGCAATCTTCCCATGATTGTGTAGCCTATGACTCATAGTGGGATACTATTCAAAAAGTATGGGTTTCACTTTCTAAAATGCCGTTCAAATCAATTTACTTTTTCTTTTGTCCCTATATGTCTGATCAGAGTTCAAAACCCTCAGGGTTGTTAAAGACTAACAAACACACACCCACCTGCATTCTGTTATTACTGAAAAGCTCTGCACTGTTGTCAACAAACTCTCTTATGTGATGCTCTTTTTGAGAAAATGTGGCACTTGTTGGACATTCTTGAGCTCCCTTTCCTTAGTGCAGATGGAACTACCTTCTTAAAGATTTGAGAATATTTTGGTTTGGGGAGAAACACACAAGTAAAGATTTATTAAGAAGCCTTTTTGATGAAAGGCAATGATCGTAAAAAGTCTTTTCTTTGATGAAAGAAGACAGCTGATAAAAAAATAATGATTTCAAGCACCACAATCCTGATGTTTTCATTTTATCAGTTCCTTGCAAAAGTGTTCACACTTCCTGAACATTTTACATTTTCCCCATAACAGCTGCTGATGTTATTAGGATTTTATGTAAAAGATTAAAATGTAGGTAGTAAATAGTGATTAAAGTGCAGTATTTGTTAGTTCAACCTTTAACTTTATGCTCTCTATGTTTATTCTCATCATACTAACTACGTCTGGTCTGTTCCTGTTTGGCTGTGGTGCTATCCTGGAGAGAAATGTTGGCTGGACTGCTACCATCATCACCTTTGTTTATAGATGTTGGAGGTTGGCCTGTTTTTCAATTTAGTCCTGTTTCTCTTACTGTGACTAACTGTATTTGCTCTCTTTCATGCTTTGACATGGGAACTGGCTCAGAGCTCATCAGCTGGCTGAGTCTTTCCTGGATGGGGTCGCCTGTCTAGTTGGCTGACAGTTGTTTTTTTATATCTCTACTTCTTTCTGTATATCTGCTTCTGTCTTCTTGAACCCCAGTTGGCCTTGGCAGATGGCCACTCGGACTAAGCCTGGTTCTGCTGGAGGTTTCTTCCTGTTAGAAGGGAGTTTTCCTCTCCACTGTCGATACACACATGCTTGGTGTGTGGGATTGCTGTGAAGTCAAAGAGTCAATGCAATCAGCTGGTTTTCCTTTGGTAGAAAACTTTGAATCAATCTTTGTGATTTGGCTGAATTGTTTCTAAAGTGCCTTGAGATGACAGGGAATTTGTGCCATAAAAGTAAACGTAATTGGATTGAAACATATTTATAAAGAAAACATCTAAAAGGTATATTCAACAAATGTATCCACAAAAGTATCACTCCTGGGGGTGAATATTGGGTGGTGTTCTTAGATCTCCTCTCTTTAGTGTCGCCAGATCCCAGCCCTAATTTTTTGCAGGCCCCTTCCTGCACTGGGGGGGGTCTTGAGACCTTCTCCTGGGTTTTGCCCCTTAAGGGCCGGGCAAATGGGTGCTCTTGTCTGGGTGCTCTTGTCTGCCCTCCCTGTGTCAACCCTCCTTGTGTCCAAAGACCATGGGGGCCTTTGGATATCGAGGGCTTGCATCACCTCTTGTCCATCCTAGGCCCTGTAAGACAAGACCACCACACCTGCTATTGAGCACATTTTTCTTTGTAAATCCTTTATTCACGAGCATGCCAATGCATTCACGCTATGGTAATTTGGTTCCAGGTTTTCATGGATACACACTAATACTAAATGCTAAGCTACAACAACAGATTTATACCACCCCAAATAATATTGTATAATCACCATAGATTTTGGCTTCCGCACACATGGATAACTAAGGGATACCCACTGCTCTTAAATCTTTGTTTGACATTTACTTTGGTTGTTTTTTGTCTCTTTTCTGTTATGTTCTCACTTTTCTTTCTCTGTTTCATACAGGTGTGGTAACACTCTTAGGAGTCGCTGTATATCTTTTGTACTGTCTATTTTTGCTGTTTTGTTTCATTTTGTTCTCTTTTCACTGTCTCTTTTCTGTCTCCATCTCTTTTTCTCTTACCTTAGTTCTTGTCCCTTCTTACTTTCTCAGCTACCTTTTCATCTCCTTGTCCGGTGTATATGATTTTACTCAGTAAATCATTTTCAATAAACTTTAATATGCAAGTGGAACCCTATAACATAATGTGAAAGCAGCCCATTATCTAGCTCTGGGACATCTATTCCCAAAGCCATATTAGCAAAATAGGACACACACAAAAAAGAATTTGAACAAGCAGGTTCTTTTAAGTGAGGAAAGAAAATTATAGTTAAGTGTAGTTTTTTAAACTTTGAATTGGTTTAATTTCAGGACACTTTACTCTCATGATTTACTGTCCTTTGGAAAACTGCAGCAGTCCTGAAGTTGGTGAAAATATTTATCAGTCTCAAAAATTTAGGGCACCACTGTAAATCTAACATTCATTGCTCTGTAAGGGCTACACCAGCATGCGCATCACTAAATATTATTCTGTTCACGTTTCAGTAGTTTTGATCATGAAGAGCAAAAGACTTCAACCACAATATCTCTCTTCTGAATGAATACCTATGAGGCTAAACTGACTGATTTTTTTTAGTTTCAGCCTCTCTCTGCATCTAAAATGTGTTAATTTACTTTATATGTAGTCCCCACTGTTAATTTTTCCATCTTTGTGCTCTGCTGCTCTACACATAAAACCTAACTCCCTCTTCTCTGTTGGCTATTTGATCTCTGTTCACTGTCAGTAAACCCAGCATGTTATAGACTCCTTGAGTGTGTTGGATTTTAATTGTGCTGTGTTTGGGGAAATGCTGGTATTAAACAGTGTATTGCTGCAAAAAAAGGACTTGTGAAAACACAGACATTACCAAACCTTTTTTTTCTGTGCAGTGCTTTGAGAAGTGTTCCTGCCTGTTGAACAGTTTTACCTTCTGTCTTATTTCAACTGAGAACCTCTGTGTAATTTGTTGAGATTGTATGGAATAGACCAAAAGGGCAAAATAAACTCCACATACAACCCATATGATTTTCCCCCTTTACTTTGATGCTCCTTGATAAAAATTTCTTGTGCAGAGGTCGTCAATACTGGCCTACAAAACCTGCATTGTTATTATTTCAGATGTGTCTCTGCTTAAGCACACCTGAATTAAATGATTGCATTACCTCCTTTGTAGCCATTAAAGGTTCCAGAGGAATGTTAATCATTTATTTATTTAATTCAGCAATACAGAAACAGGAGAACACCTACAACATGGGAGTCAGTAGGTCCTGAGTAAAAAGACTGAAGACACATGTCTGGTGCAAAAAGCTGTATTCAGAAGTAATCTAATTGGTAAAGAGAGCCTTTAATTCTAAATCCAGCTAATCTATCAATGCTTTGTTACTAACCACTTAGGTAAGGGATCAAGTTACCATAAAACAATGGCCCAAACATTGGACATCACAGAAACCACTGTTCATTATTATCTAAAAATGGAAAGGATATAGTACAGCAGCAAAAGATATGGCGGCCCACCTAACCTGACAAACCTAAGGAGTTTGTTTTATAAAAAGTGAATCAAAAGGATAAAAGAAAACTCAGGATGATAGAACCAATATTTACATTCCTAACAAAAGCAGCCACCATGTGGCTGGTCAAAGTTTATAACCAGATATTCTGAACTGTTTTGGGGGACAGCTCAATTCTCAGAATAGGGTTGGTAATCTTATACTCACATTTTAGGGAACATGAATGGACCAATTACAACCTTACGTATAGTCATACTGATTCCTGGTACGTCAGGGCTCTCATGTAACTGGATAAGGAAGCCAGACAGTAAAAGTGTCTGCCACTTTCTCCTGCTCGAAATGTTTGTAAAATGAGCCCAGCACTGGTAACTTGTAATGTTTTGTGCCATCATAGATCAGAGTTTATTCCTGGTTTACAGTTGTTCATAGAGATGGGTAATAATGTGTACACACTTTTGAGAAATAAAAGAACCTGAAAAAGTAGGAACCTTTATCACATGTTTTTATGATGCCCTATTAACACACTGGCAAAAAGACAACTGAGACAATTATTCATGCACAGATGTTTATGAATATAGTAAATGACACCCTGGGCATGTCCTCATTCCTCAAACAATTTTTAATTCTCACAAAGTTGTATCTCTCACAAACAGAATGATACTTGCATTTCACAAATAAAGAACTGTTTTTAAACAAGGGCCCTAATGGCCAAAAACAAGGACTGAAAATAATCAGAATAAACTGTTGATTGCACTAAAAATGTGTCATGTGTTTGGGAACTGCTAAATAATAAAAATAGCCAGCAGGAAGTGAGCCAGGGAGTTACAGAGAAGTATACAGAAGCATCTTAGGTCAAGATAAGACAGAGTAAAGAGGATTTTTGGAAGAGGCTGAAAAGCAAGCTCCAGCCAGAACAATATTGAAGATGTGTCGTTATGGGTAAGGAAGATCAGATGTCAAGCAGAAGGAGTATCTGGACAGAGCCAATGAGCTGAATACTTCTTCAATAGTTACAGTTGACCAACAAGCTCAGCATCCTTCTCTCCTGCCCTTCTTTGACCCCAAACCTCTTTGTCATATTTTTTACACTTCCCAATGCAATGGACCCTCCTGCTTCTATATGTTTGTTATCAGCCAAATCAGAAGATGGTGCTGCTCCCTCCACCTTTCACCTGTCTGTCTATAGCAGTTAAGTAAAAAGGCAACTGGAGAGACTGAAACACAGTAAGTCACCAGATCTAGATAGTGTCAGAGTAAGCTATCAGGACCCCCTGCAGTTTGCTTATCACCATGGAGTTGGAGTTGAACTGTTTTTAAACAGTTAGTTTGATTTGAAGATGCCATCATACACCTGCTTCAACAAACCCACTGTCATTCACACAAAACAACGCTGTGAGGATCATGTTCTTTGATTTCTTCAGTGCACTGAGAACACTTAATTGGAGGCATCAATCACCATTAAAAGACTACCAGACAAACAGACCACGGTTTGTTAAACTGTCAACTGTCTAATCAAGTAGTCTGCAGCATAGGAGCATCATAGGGGACAGTACTCTCCCCATTCCTTTTTACTCTGTACAACTCTAACTTCCTGTACCAGACAGAGTCCTTTTATCTGCATAAATACTCAGATGACTCTGAGATCATTGGGGGCATCAAAGACGGACAAGATGCTGAGTACAGAGAGCTGGTGAACAGCTTTGTGGCATGGTGTGGAAACAATCATCTGATCCTGAATGTCAGCCAAACAAGGGAGATTATTGTAAATTTCCTAAGAAACAGGAACAAGTTGAATCCTGTTAACATAATGAGAAAAGAAGTTGTGGTGGTGGTGGAGGAGTATGAATACGTTGTTCATCTGGAGAAGCTTTACTGAAGATGTAACTGTGGAACCGTCTACAAGAAGGAACAGAGCAGACTGTGCTTCTCAAGGAAGCTTATGTCCTTCAATGGTGATTAAGTCGTTTGTAAGTGTGTTATGGGGGGTGTGATCTCTTCTGCCATCATCTGTTGGGGCAAGCGCATCAGAACAAGTTATTTCAAAAAGCTCAAGAGCTGATAAGGAATCTGCCTCTATTTTATAAACTCTTTTGGAAATGACAGAGATGATTTCGCAAAGTAGAAATCTCAATAAAATGAAGAAAATGGATGACATCAGTAGACATCCTTTGCATAAGACTGTTTCATAAGACATAAATAGTTTCTTCATTCTAAGATCTCCCCATATCCTTTGCAATACAGATTGCTACAGAAGATCTGCCTGCCTATGACTATCAACATCTGCAATTTGTTGAAAAAAAGCATTTGAGTTGCTAAAATATTTAATTCCTTTTGGTAGTAATAAAGTATTTTTAATTAATATAAAATTATTATTTTCAAGTGATTGTATGCCATGTATGCCAAATCTGGAACACATGAAAAAGAGCTGAGAAGAAATTTTTAATCGAAAAAAATGTGTTACAAATGTGTAATGACACACATCACCCTAGGCACACTGTTGATGCTGTTGATGAAGTGGTCGCATTTTTATGTTATGGAAACATATTAAGCTGAATACGGGTTAACAAATTCTGAAAAAAAATTGAATGAAGACAACAGGTGTGCGTCATGTCAAACTCAGGAATGCATTATTTTTCACCTTGAAAATAATATACAGAATTCTAACAAATAAAAATGTAAATGTATCTTTGTCTATTGTTGAAAGAATCAAACCAACCTTTACCCTCAAAATAGCTTAGTGTTTGCGGGGACAGCTTTGTGGTTCAAATATTTCTAAATGGTTTCCAGAGAACTGGAAGCAAAAACTATGACTAATACGCAGTTCTGCATTTGCTCTACATATGCTTGTGAATCACGCAAGGGAGCAAGTCTGTCACAAATGCTGGAAATTAAAGCTCTATCTTGCAAGAAGTTAAAGTGATGGAAGGCTGTTAACACAGGAGTTAAGAAAATGTGCTTTTGGCTTAGATCAAGGCCCCCCCATTTGGGATGCTCTCTCAGCAGCTTTTTCATAAACAGTCAAAGGAGTAACAGCTCCAATCAGTAACAGAGTGTCTGTCTGGCTCTGCTCAGGTCTGCCCTAGGTGCAAAGAGATATACTCGCAACTCACTAAAAGTACAAAGCCAAATATTCAAATGCTATATATATTAATAGACTTAGTTGGGCTTTCAGACTTGTCATAGAGCACACGGAAGAGAATCATAGAATGTTGAAAAATAGATGTGGGTAAAATTGTTTAAAAAGCAACTTACCCATTAGTTTCACATATGATTTGCCTTGTTCATAGTACTTTGTTGCTCTTACTTGAGAATGAGAATGAGAATGGGGAAAATATCTACTGATTCCACAAATATACCTGTATATGTCACTCACTTAAATGAATGAATTAAAGTAGATATAAAATCTAATATAAATATACACTGGATAGAAATATAAACCATTTACAGTAATAGTCCATGAGTGAGTTTTTAATCATTAACCACAGTTTTGTAAAGCATATCCAATCTATTTCGACTTTCCAGTTGACTTAGAAGTAGGATTTCATATCTGGAAAGAACTAACAAGTTAAAAACTGATTGGAAAACTCTGGTCTGTTGAGACAAAATGTATTTTTTAGATTATTATTATTTCTGTGTGATAAAAACAAGAAACTGCACAGAACACTGAAAATAATATCTTTGGAAGTGAGACATGGTTGTGGTGAAGATTTAAAAGCTAATTAAAAGTCTGTGGCTTGTCTGAAGGCTGCAGCAATTTTTAAAAAAATAGAAATTAAAAATGAATAGCATTTTATTCTACTTTAGCTTCTCTTTTTTGCCTGACTAAATTCAGTATAGAGAGCACAATTTTCCTTTTATCAGGCTTCAGTTTAGATCACAAATCATAGTATTCCATAAATTACCTGCAAAGCTTCACTATTAGACGTTCTCTTTCCTACGTTAAGCTACTAAGAGAGCTCTTGTGATGACAAAACATGCCCTGTCATATATATTTGATTTTACTATTTCCATTTTACCCTTCTCTGCTTTCCTAGATAAAGCAACTGAAAAATACTGTTAACTTCTACTCAAATTCTAATTATTCCTGGAAAAGTGGTTCTTCGTTTTCTTTTGGTGCATCTGCATTGTCTTCTCAAACCCCTGGTTAATCAAGACAGATGTCTGCTCACACTAAGCTATGTTGTCCTGGAAGTTTCATCCTGTTAAAGGGGAGATCTGTTTTTCCATTGTTACCACATGCATGCTCAGTCTAAGTGATTGCTGCAAAGCTAACAACACCATGAACTCTACTATGTAATGTTGTTACTAATAAACTGAGTGACCGTACTTGATTTTAGCTTTTTATAATTTTGAAATTGGGTTTATTTGATTGGTGTGGAAACTTTTTATTTTGGGGGTGATTTTATTTTTATGTACATTAATTGGGTTATTTGTATTTTTTGGTAAAGTGCCTTAAAAATACATTCTTTGTAAATCTGTGCTATAGTATAAGAATAAATTGAAAAAACTGAAAAGCAGCTGCAAATTATATGTTAAATTGTATTTTTCAAGAGCAGTCTTTTTCATCTCATCTACAATGTCCATTCATTTTTGCTCTCATTGCAAGCAGCTTTCAACAGTACTCAGCTGCAAAATGATCATCTGCTTATCTCTTGTTTTCAGTAACTGGTAATCTAATGAATGTAAAATTTAATTTTGAGGGTCAAAAGGAACTTCAAAAGATATTCTAATAAAAGATGGAACACTAGACATCCACCTAAACTGACAGACTGGGCAAGGAGATCATTAATTAGGAAAAAAACAGCCAAGAGGCAAATGTGGCAGAATATCCTGATAGGACAACTACTAGCAATGTACACACCATTATAGAAGAAAAACATAGAAAGGCATTGTTAAAAGAAAGCCATGCTAAGACTTGCCACACGCAAGAACCTATCGGTTTGTCATGATTGGTTTAAGAGACTAAACCCAATATGCAGAACACCACTGGAAACGAGTAAAAGTTAAACGGAGTTTATTTGAAGGTTTCACAGAGTAAACATGAACTGGTTCTGGGACAGGTCCGGGACAAGAATCTCTGATGTCTGTAGAGCCGGAAGGTTTGATTAGCCAGGTAGTCGGGTGATTTGCCAAGTGAGTTGATTCTGATAGTACCTTGAAGTGTTTCAGGTTGGTCCTTAGCGAGGGAGGGAATAAGTGGGTCCAGAGACTGTTGGTTCAGCAGAGTGCTCAGCAGCAGCGGCGTCTAGCTTCTGGTTAGAGAGTTTCAGACCTTGACTGGAGTTTCCAGCTCTCCCTTGAGAGCAGTTGGAGTAGTT
>JAUZNJ010029679.1:0-15270 GCA_034780135.1 Jordanella pulchra
GCTGGATGACCTAATCACTCTCCCAGCGAAGCAAGCAGTGAGTGAGCAGGGTGAATGTTGGATGTTACGATACTTGCAGATGAGTATCGATTTTTTTCGATATATATCGCGATATCGATGTTATCCTACAGCCCTAATCTGCGGCTAGTTACATTAGCAAAGGCTCTACAAGCTAACAGCTGTTCACTTCAAGATTTAAAAAGTTGGTTAATTGAAATCATCCCCAAATAACTTTAACACAGTCATAAATGTATTTTGACAGCAATAGCAATATGCTCTAAAATGATTAATGTTAGATTTGGAACTTGGTTGAGCAGAGCTAACATTAGCTTTACTGTTTATTATATTGAGGAAAGTTGGGCTTGAATGAACTCAGGTTTATAGCTTTACACAGACCTTTTTGGTTTTTTTTGTTGAAGAGTTTTTATTTCATGTTCAGCATTTTGTTTATAAATTATCAGTTGATGACTGAGATGGCTGTTACACTTAAAAAGAAGAGCTAAAAGCCTGAAGATGCTTTGCTAACGTTAATAGCCCCAACTACAAAATAAAACATTGCTGTCTCTAGAGGCAGAATTTCTTAAAAAGTAAAAATATAAGTTGGTTCGACCCTAAAAGTGACAAAAGTTGATATAAGTGCATAGAAACAGGTGTTTTTTTCTTTTATTGGCATTGGTCAATAAGTTCATGCATTTGCAAATTTCTTGGTTCATTCAGCTGCTCTGTTTCTTTTTTTAAATTGTGGCTTGTGTTAAACTTATGAGTGTGTCTTTTTTATATAATATACAGAGGAAGAAAAAGTAATATAGGTTTCAAACATCAAAAAAACAAACAACAGCACTGGAGATCAGCCAGACTGATGTCAGCCCTAAAAAACCCACTACAGAGGATTTGTACTTGTAATGTTCGAATAGCCTAGAGTTTATACTCTTTTAGCACTGTTGTATAAGGAGATGGACCAGAAACATTTTTTGAACTTTTTCAGCCTAATGTTTAAAACATCCACCTGTTTTACTGCAAACATCTACAACTGTCTCTTTGACTTCCCTACAATTTTTGTTTTGTTTTGTCTGCTAGAATTTGCTTGTGTGTTTTGTGAGAGCACTTTAAATCCAGCCTATGTCATTTGCAGGAGGGAATAAATCAATCATGTGTGTGCCGTATTTTGCTTCGTAATGAGAGTGTGGACGTTATGAAAAAAAAGAAAAATGTGACTCAGGCGTTTGGTGAGATCACGGCCCACATCTGTGAAAGCCTGAGCGTGGGGGCGTTGTGTTACGCGGGTGTACAGAAGCCCTAACCCTGTATGTTCTGTCTCGCAGTGATGATGGCATGCGTCTGGCTCTGAGTGCGTGGCAAGTGTCTGAGAACAATGTGCAGAGAGGTTTACTAACATATGTGGCTGACTCAGTAAAACTTTTTCGCTAGGTGATGTCATGAGCACGGTGTTGTCTTTGACGTCACCGGCGCGGCAGGATGCACATGTTCCCAGATGTTAAAGCTGTTCACAGCCTTGACTGGAAACAGTAAGACAGATGTAATTAATTACCAGCAGGATCCCGATAGCATTTATTGTGTAATATTTTTAGTTTGAGTTTTTTTTTACTGCTATATTTTTAAAGCGTGAGAACAAAAATGGTGGTATTTTGGTTGTGGAGGAAATCATGGTGCACGCTAATCAAAGTGTAGAACCTTGTCATGCTTTATGTTTTTAGGATGTGTAGCTGGACTGTGACGATTCTCCTGATTAGAATCAAGAACTCAGACTCGCTTGCTTTTCTTTTTGCTGGTTTCTCCATATTTAATTTTACTGCTGTCATGTTGGCGCTTCTTTCATGTTTACAGCAGAGCAACAATACACATGTTCTTTTTGAAAAGTCTGCCTTTTTTAAGGTGCAATCTCTTTAAAGCAATGTTTGTAAGTAGTTGTTTATTTCTCATTACTGCTCCTGGGGAGAAAGTTAATGTTCCATGTAATTTGTCAAACTGTAGGTCTTTTCTTTCAGCTTTTGCACAGAGTTACGCTTCATTAATCAAGCACAACTAAAACAAATGAGTCAAGTAAAACAAAAACTGAATAAAGCCGACACTGTGACTGTTTTTTTTCCTTCCTGAAGTCAAAAACAGAAGTCTTTTTTATTTAGTTTAAAATTTTTAGAAACATGATGGATTATCCCTGACAGATGATGAAATCAGATGGTTATTTACGAGACGGCCAAGTTTTACCAGACCTTTCAGCTTTTGGTCAGCTATTTAAATTAAAATTTAAATTATTTTGTGTTCAAGCTGTATGAACTGTCCAGAATATTTATAGCAACTATCTTATTTTGCAAATTATTGATCTGTAAATGAAACAGATATAATTAAAATCTAAATTTGAGGTCAGTTTTGATCTCTTTTTTATAAAGTAACGAAAATGCCATCATTGATTAAGAACTCAGGTGATCTTTTTTCAAGCGTTCCTGCAGTGAAAGCTAATAACAGCCATCCATAATTAGAAACAGAGGTAATGTTATACTGCAGTATGAGAGACGTCACTGCAAAACTGAGTTTGTAGTTATCTAATAACAAAACAGTATGATTTTATAACGTTGTCCTTATAAACTCTACATACCATCTTTTTCTTTTGAGATAAGCATATTTTCACTACAACAGTAGGCTTTTATCGTATCCTTTATTGTTATCATGATAAATTTTTAGTACTGATACAAATTCTATTTTTTTCTTTAAATGATAAACCTAAATTAATGATGAATAAAAGCAGAAAAATAAACAAGTTTGGTGAGCCATCAGAATTGTTTTTTTCTTACTTTTCTTCATTTTTTTATTTAGACATTGGTAAATTTGAAGTTCATAATTAAATAAAGTTATTGCAGGATGTTTAATGATATAAATCCCACTTTATGTAACTGGTGTGATAAAGAACCCAATTTCCTTTCTTAAGTATTTTTCAAGAGTAGCACTTGTGATTATCTGGCTATTATTGCTGTGGTCTGCAGTCATAGCCATGCAGCGATCTAAGAAAGACTACAGAGAAGTAAAGAAATTTTTCTTATCTTCACATTTATCTTTGTCATGATTGTTCCACAAAATATCATAATAGGATTTTAAGTCAATATCGCCCAACCCTAATACTTGCATTTCCTTATGTTTATTTATGTATTTGTTTCTGTATATGTTTACATCTTCCAAGAAGACTGAAATTAATTTCTTTATCTATATGTGGTACGATTTGGTCAACTAAAACGTAAACATGTGATTAAATTGTGAGAAAAGCCTGATTAAGTTTTTGTAATATAATGGAAATAAAATTCTGAATATGTCAGTTTGATGTCTGTATGAACTAGCAGTGCTTTATATGGTGTATTAACAGATTTCAAAAAAGATATTATGTTTTTTTTAGTTTTTCGACCAACCAGTTACTGGTGAAGGTTAGTCAACTCTGATTTTTGGCAATCAATGAAGTTATTGATAAATCTCTTTAGACCCTATATTCAACATTGTGTGCAATTAAGCCACAGATCAAAATTACGAGTTTTTATCTGTTATTATTTTTATTTTCCCCTCAAATTAGCTGAGAATTTCTTTCAATTTGTTCCTACTCGAACCTATACATGTTTAGCCCTAGAGTTTCATCGTATTCATGGCCTTAAATGCCCTCCTGTCCAAAATCAGTTGTTGCCTTAACTGTAACTAGAAAAACTGTTACCGCTAGCTGGCATGAATGTATCCGCACACTAGCTGCAACCTTCTCTTTTTTTCTGTGTGGTAAAAAAACACACTTTGAGTGCAATGCTGCCCCCTTAAGGGCTGGAGTAAGAAAGTTAGTCCAGTACAGCAAATTGTAGTTCCTACCTTCTTTTCCTTCACCTTTCGCAGGGGCAACAGTAAGAACACTATCCGGGGTGGGAAAGGACTGCTTTACTGAATCCACACAACCTTTAGTCATCCACGACTTAACAAAACAGAAATGCAAATAGCTGATGCTGCTGAAATTGGGACTACAGCAACAGAAAAAAAAGTTTTGCAAATGTAGCTTAAAGCTGAAGGTATCTTTTATAAAACCCAAAATATATGAAGATGTGTATATTAGCATGTGTCAAACAGTGAATACATGAAAAAAACAATCTATTTATGTTAAACTCCTTGAGGTGGGCTGTTCCTTGTTGGAAATCCCTATAGGTCCTAACTGCCAGAGAGTTGCAAAGGGAGGTTTCTATGCTGAATTAATAGGGGTGTGAATTGGGCAGTTTATCCAATACATTAACAAAGAGGTTATACTGTGATTTTTATGTTATAGCTCTGGAAAACACACATCTTGTTGTTGCGCTAGTGCAGCTGGTAGAGAGCAGCTGAATAATAGGCTCTTAGGTGTTGTGCTGCCATCTAGTGGCTGGAGGTTTAAGAGTTACATAAAAGTAGGACCATGAACTGGATATTTATTTTACATTTAAGGTCCATTTACATGTATTTTAAATCAATGCCAATACTGTTTAATGAACTATCGAAATATTGGTATTTTGAGTTGATACAAATATCGTATAATATCGCAAAATAGTATCTCAATGTCTGACAAAATTGCTTTTTTTCTTACACCCCTACAAATTAGCTATCGATAGGAAGCATCCAGCTTTTTTTTTAACATTCTTTCTTACTGCCAGCTCAATTCGGAGCACTCATATGATGATGATCCATTACAGGCAAACAATCACCTGTATTTGTATGTACCCAATATCAGACTCTCATTTAATGCAGCAGTGCAAAATGCTTTTTTTAAAACTTGCAATTATATTGCAGTTTAATTTAATTCAATTCAACTATACTTTATTGATCACCAAAAGGACAGTAAATACTAATAATAAATAGACAACACACACAGAAAGACAGTACACAGACATTATACATGGGGTGTATGTGGTGTCCAAGGCCACAGGGATCACAGTGTTAGGAGGAAAGAAAATCATATTTCCTACTTTATCCTTAGCAGGATCCAGTGGGAGATTAAAAATGCAGTTCATTTTATACTAATCTTTTCCCAATATTTTGATTCATCAAAATATACGAAATATCAATACAGTCAAACAAACCCCATGCAGTTGCACATGCTGGAAATATCCATATACAGTAAATCAGTCTGTTTCAAAGCGACCCTAACCTGTGTGACATGTACAATCCCATCCTATTTCAAAAATGAGATGTAGCATATATGATCAAATAAAAGCTACCAATGCTAGGTGAACGAGTTTTGGTGACTGAAGCCTAGAGTCAAATAGGAATATTTATCAAATTCCTGGTAAAAAAGAAAATATTTGGAATGGTTTTTAAATGTTGAATAAAGTTAGGTATTTGATCTCATACAAATGTTTCTATTCCCAAAACAGGTAAGATAAACAAAAGATTTATAGTTGGCATTTACAATTTTAAATTGATATAGAAAATACATTTATTAACATCTTTTATTTATATTTTATAGTTTAGCATTATGTCTGTATGCAAACTTCTGCCAATGGAGACAAACTGCAAAGGAAGCAATCAGGTAAAGACAGTTGGAGACATTTATGAGTCATTCCAACAAAGTAGAGAGAGCTATTCTGTGATCACAGGGGAGAAGCGTGTAAGTACAGGGTGTCTGAGGCAAGAAAAGGAGCTGGGATGGAGGGTGTGAGGATGCAGCGTGCTGTGGTCTCTAAATCGTAGTGACTCACTCACCCTCAGTTCATAGCTCAAAATATCTGCAGATATGTACATGGAGCTGAAGGTTACAGGACGCTCATTGCGTCCTATGGTGCTTTCATGCCAATAACTCAATCAGAAACACACATTGCGGTTTCCCGACCCCATTACATTAATGCCACAGTCACTTGGCTTTTTAGTTGCTGTTATTTTTAACTACCTTCCATTGCTGAATCATTGTTTTTATGAGTCACACCCATGAATCATCCTGTTCTAAAAAAAAAAAGATCAAAATGCACAACAAGCAACAACTTTCTTCATTTTTTTTTTCTCTTCTCCTCGAGCCATCTTTCTTTTTCATTTTCTTCCTTGCAAACAAAGGGACCTTGTTGTTTTTTTTCCTCCCTTCCTTTCAGCGTGCTCAGTGTGTGCTCACACGTGTTCTCGCATGCATATATTCGTATGTGAGTGGGTTGAACCCCGATCTCTGTTTGGAGACAATCCGGACTCTCCGTCTCGCTCCCTCGGTCTCTGTCTGCCTGCCAGATCCGCCTAAGTGCTTCTCTCTCGCATACAGACTCCACTGCAATTATCACAAGAACAGAAACATGAAATATGAGTTTCTCAACACCATGAAATTCCACTGGAAATGCTTCACAACAGAAATTAATAATATGAAAATGTGCAAAGGTAGTTGGGGATGTTAGAAAACTGTGCAAAAGACTAAAAGGGGAGATAAAAATGAATAGAAGAAGATAAAGAGGAGAAGGATGAGAAGAAATAGGCAGGAGAGACGTAACGCAAGAGAGCAGCAGGTATTGACTTTAGACACACTTTGGAGAAAGAAGAATGGTTTGTTCTTCTAGCTTTCCAACTGCACACCAATGCACGCACAGCCTGGCCCTACAGCCTGCCAGACATCTGGAGCAAAGTTAGAAAACGCTGAATGAAAGAATCTTAAATAACACTGGATTGTTGTATGACCACAACCAGCAGCCAATCAAAGCAGGCCTCTGTGAGTTAACTGTCTCCAAGTCATTATGAAATGTCCTTTATTTTCTCCTTTTTTTGCATGGTTTCTTTAAAAGGTAGCACTCCGTAGCACAAGGAGGTGAAAGGTCCGGAGTAGTGAACAAAGACAGACATGTTTAGGTGTGTATCAGGTACTTTTTGGTCGGCTGACTTGTCCTGAATCTGTTCATTTTTTCTTGGGAAGAATCTTGGGAAGAGTGCAGTAGATCTTCTGGAGTTCGTTTCCCAGCTTCCTCCTCTCCGCTACATGGCATCAACCTAACACTGTGCTCAATCTGTGTACGAAGTCAGGCTTTAGATCCAGCACTGATGTCTCAGAGGGAAGTTTTGCTGCAAGTCACAACACCAGTAAAATGTGAAAATTATCCTGCTGCTAATCTTCAGCTCAGCAACCGCCAACTTCCCAGTTGGAATTCTGACATGAGACGACATTCTTGTCTTTGTTATGATTCTGGTTTGACCGTCTGCAATCTCTGTGATTTTTTTGGGGTCATTGCTCTCACCTGTTCTCTGCTGCACAGCCAGCCTGCTTCACCTTTTCCTTTATTATCACAAAACATGTGGGAATTGGAGGGAATCAGACTTTCTCTTTTTTTTGGTAGATGTTTCAACACTTTCCAGGAGTCTTTGTCAGTTTGATCGAGTTGAACTAGAGAAATCTGTAGTTTTAGGTGTTTTGAAGTGAGTCCATCCTCTGGAGCACATTCCAAGTCAGGCATAAATCAAAGACCCAGCTGTCTTTCTCTTGGATTGTTGTCTGTTGTTGTGTATGGGTTATGTTTTTGGCTATTTGGATCTTGATGTATTTGCTCGTGTAGCTTCTCTTAAAAAAGTTCCAAGACTGGATTTTAGTTGTTAGGGAGCTGAAACTGCAATCCTCCTTCTATTCATACAAGAGTCCAATTAGTAACAATAATGGAACAAAACTCACTCTATATAAAAGTATGGAGACCTTCAACAACACTAATCTACAGTTAACTGACCTTTATTGTATCCATTACGTAATCTTTCCTTTTGTAAATGTCTGTTATCTTTTGTTGATCCCCAGCTCAACCGGCTGCCAGGTCAACTCCCATCCATCACACCCAGCCTTGTCAGTCACAGCCCGGCGGTATGCTACGCAACGGAGCCAAGAGCCACGAACAGAAGCACCCACCTCACACGCACTGTTCTCACCATACACACACAGCACACCCTCATGGCCTACAGTCCAATCCCGTCAGAAATGGTGGCTCTCACAAACATCCCAAGCTGGGTTCTCTTCCGAGAGGCGGCTCCTCCACCTCGTCGTCTTCTTCTGCAGGACCCAAAGTCACCAAGAAGCTCCGGTCAAACCCCTCCATCACATCCCAGAGCAGCAAGAGGAGCAAGAGCAGTTCGAAGAGCAACAGCTCCCAGATTCCCACAGATGCACAGGATGGTAAGATGCAGACAGAAAACTCCTTACAGCATTAAACTTCTTTTTTTTTGCATTAAACTATCCATGCTCTCTCAGCTTTAATGATTTAAATGTACCCTGATTATGACTCGGAAACTGTTGGAGGATTTACCATATTTGCAGCTTCTTCAGTGTTTCCAAGAAGTTGTTGGTAATTTCTGAAAGTAAGTCCAATGGACTGACTGGAGGGAGTGCTTTACATGTGAGCCCTGTTCAGGGTCCGGTAAGGAGTAAAGCAAAGCAAAGGATGTGATTCCAGCCACGCAAATGGTGCGATTTGGGTGAATGGAGCAAAGCATGAGTGAAGCATAACACACGGTGGACGAAAACGAACATCTGAGCTCTTTTGTCAATTTTTGTCGACAATCAGGGATTGAAAGGGTTTGTGGTGTTGGGTGACGGAGAACTTTGGAGTCAACGCTGTTTTGTGATCAAAAATGAAAGATAGAAAAAATTATTTTTACACAGAATAAAGTAACAAAAGCACTTTGAGAGGCTCTTATAAAGAAAACTTTTCATTTCATCCATAGAAGACTGCTAAGTCATTCCTCATTAGTCCTCCTCTTGTAGTTCCTGGCCTTCCTGCCGGACTCTTGCTCTGCTCCCCCTGCTCCTGTGTGGCTCCAGAGAGTTTACCTTACCTCTGAGTGATCTCCCTGGACAATCCAAGTCTGCCATGTTGGGCTGAAACCAATAAGCAGAATCGATGATGCAATGAAGCGAGTTTAGAGTTTTACTCGTTTAGGCACACGAATGATGCAGAAGATTTCCTGGAATCACTTTTGGTGCAAACGCATTGTTAGGGTCTGGGAAGTGCTTCTTGTGTACCAGCAAATTAGCCAGTAAGTAAAAGTAAAAAGAGGTGACTGCAAGTTCCAGGAAAATAACTTGCAAGTTATGTAAAAGTACCTGATCAATTCTGGAAAGGCAAATAATTTCTTTCACGTGTTTATAAAGGTCCAGAAAACATTGGGTAAAATTCTACAAAGTGCCAAGAAACTTCAGGAAACTAGATTTACAAGAATACATGTCATGTTCTAGAAAGCTATAGAAGAGGCTGACCAGCAACTGAGGAATGATTGAAAAATCCGTTTTGATATAAAAAATATTTAGGTTAGACATAATTTTTCTCAGAGTTGGTATAAAGTCAGATTTCTGCCACAAGGTCACAAGTGTCATAAATAATCATGCTTGCAGTTTTATCTAAAACATGCATGTAAACTAATCTCCATGCACATTTTTTAACATTTTCCGTCGTGCAGATATAATACCATGAGCCCCCAAATATATCACTTGAGGTCACAGTTTGAGTTCATGCTCCTTCTTTGCTCTCTTGCTTTTTATGCTCCTGTAGATCCTCTCCTACTCACCGTTGATCTGTTTCTATCACGTCAACTTTAGTCACTTTGAGGGATGAACCAACCTGAGAAAGTAAACTGACTATGATTGGCAACTTTTCAGGAAATCCAGTCTCCAGTTTTATCTTCCTAGTTGTAGCCAGTAACCTTAGCACAGCATCTTTATGTCAAAAAATGTTGACTTCATAATAAACAGTATTGTGACCAATAGGCTTAAAGAAGTTAAATGGTCTTAAAAGAAAAGAATTTAAAAATAGACCAATAAAGGATTTTATTTTGTCCGTTTTCCTGCAGACTGCTGTGTTCACCTGATCCTTGCCTGCCTCTTCTGTGAGTTCCTGACCCTGTGCAACATTATGCTGGACTGCGCCACCTGTGGCTCCTGTGCGGGTGACGATTCGTGCTTCTGCTGCTGCTGCGCGTCAGAGGAGTGCGGTGACTGCGACCTGCCCTGTGACATGGACTGTGGCATCATCGATGCGTGCTGTGAGTCTGCAGACTGCTTAGAGATCTGCATGGAGTGCTGCAGCCTCTGCTTTTCATCCTGAGACACAGAGCCACCATCAAAGTAGAAGTCCAACAACACGAAGACCAGAAGAACCCCGGCCTGTGCTCTCTGAGCCTCAGGAGTGAAAATACACCAGCGGGTGTATTTTCATGAATTCTGTGCATAAAGCTAAAAAATATGTGACCTAATTGTTTCCTGTATTGATCACACTGCCTCCTTGCTTTGTCTGAGCTATTGATTGATTGCCACTCTAGCTCTGCAGCACAGAGAGAATTCCAGCACTGATATGTGAGTGAAGGCCGAGCCTCTGGACCCTCTCTGAACCAGCTTTTATTACAATGGCACCCCCAGTGCTGTTTAAATTACTGGAGTTTTTCAAGCATGAAAAGTGACCTCTAAAGGCAAATGAGGAAACGGCTTCATTTAACCAGATTTTAGTGTTTCTGCAGATAAGAGCAATGGAATAATGGGAAAGTGGATGCTCAGATCTCAGTAGAAGCCTCCTGTCCTTGGCAAGGGTAAAGCCTTGGAGTTTGATTGGTTCCTGTGGCCTTTCTGGACAAAAAAGAAGAAAAAAAAAATGGTTAAAGGGGAAATTCTGGATTCTTTGCCCGCTTTGTTCTTGTTGCACAGGAGAAAACAGAACAGTTATGATAAAACGGACAGGTTACCTGCCTTTTTCCTTACCGGACACAAGCAGAAAGCATATCAGCCTCTCTGCAGGATCTAAATGGGTATTTTCACAAATGGACATCAATGTTTTAATTTTCCATCTGCAATGAACACATTTTTCTGTTCCGAACATGTGAATGGAGAGCTTTCTTATGCCGAGATTTCTCCCCACTTATCATATCAAACTTTGTTTACTTTTTACGTTTCTTATAGAAGGACTTTTGTCGGCGGATGCTAGCACATCCAGGGAGAGTCGTCTCCTTTCTAATACATTTCATTTTTCTATCATTCCTTCCATGTGAAGAAATACATAGCCTTGGAATCAGCTTAAGACCTGAATTTTCAAGTAGGTTCCTCGCCTTTACCAAATCTCCATTAATCCTTGTTTTGTAGATTTTAGTTAAGATATTTGCATTTTTTCATCTAATGTAAAGAGAGAGAAAAAAATCACATTTCTCAGTTATCTTTTTTTTTTATTTTTTAGCTGGGCTCTCTGTAAAGCAGACTTAGCTCTGCATCTAATTTAATTCCTCTCCTGAAAATCCTTATGAAATTATGCTAAGTTAGATCCCTACGCTTATGGCATGAATGGTACAGTCTTGATAAAAGCCGTGCACCGTCATGTGCCTGTCGCCTACCTTCTTTTCAAACCAATACCTCTTAAGATCTCACAGAGATCAGCTGTGCATTTTAAAGTGAACTGATAGAAATCTTTTTTTTTCTCTTCTTCTGGTTAAACACTACTATAGAAATCCTCTGGCTTTGCTCTCTTGGGACTTTAGTTTTCAGGTCTTTAATTACTTGTACATAGAAGGGCTAATGTGCGACACTAATGTGTTTGATAAGGCCCTATTTTATGGGCTGAAATCTCACACTGATAAAGTCGCACTATTGTTGTTTCCCACTTGATTGTCATCATAGCAGCAATGCAATTTGCTGCTTTTAATATAATCCGTGGAGTTTAGAGAATGCAACTTTAAGACGATGAATCAAACTGTACGTGCACCCCTCACCCCCCCCCACCCCACCACCACCACATGCAAACTCTGTTAGAAGCCTGGATTCTTCTGGAAATTTGGGGATTTTAGAATAATTTGTGGAGGATATAGCAGATCATGCTGAATGATAACATGTGCAAAAAGCAGAACTATGTTAGATGTATTTACTAAACATTTCAAAGGTGGAAGAAATTATGTAGCTTCATATAGGAAACTGTTCTCTGTCACCAGACCAGAAGAACGCTGTGATAAATGTCTCTGCTGTGTGCAAACTCATCTCGTGTGTGTATGAAAATTAAAGGAGAGGCACTGACAATTTAACTGATGGTTAAAGTAAGAAAATGGTGGGAATAACATCATAAGAAATAGGGAGTTAAACATGAAGAGAAATAGAAATAAATCCAAACAGTCCAAGAACGCTCCAACCTACCATGTCTTATCATCTAAATGCCAAAAGTTCTTCCTGATCTAGTTTTGAGATTGATATACTAAAAATATATGGATTATTCATCTTTATTTGAGAAAATTTAACTCAATAAGTGCAATAACCTTTCAGACAAGTGCACTTGGTGTGACTTTGCCTTTGTGCAAAGTCATAATCTAATAATAATCTAACAGTTAACAATCTGAATCAGAATCTGTAGGTTTGACGTAGTGATGAAACACAAATGTGTTGATGATGAGGAGGAGAGAGGAGGACTAGACATAAAAATAAAGATAAATAAAAGAGGTAATAGATGGATAAAAGCCTATTCACTTCTTCAGCTTATGTCACAATTCAGTAGGTATGTAGTGTCCTATAGGCCAGTGGTTCTCAAACTTTTCTAAGTTGGACCCAACTTAGATTTAAAACAAAGTGTTTACTGAACCTGGAACGATGAGTTTGAGTTGAACAAAAAAAGTAAATAAAAGCAGTAAACCATAATATCAAATACGATTCCCTCTCCTTTATATAACAAAAATATAACTTTTAAAGTAATTATTATAAGTTTACTGATTATTTTACTGTATACAGAATCCAATAATGTCATCAATATATAGATTTATATGGTAATACCATCTAAAAATTGGTTGTTATTCAGTTCATTTCTACCAACCACTGTTACAGAGCATTATAGATCAACATAAAGTTGCACAAAGTTAGTGTAGTAGATGGAACATTATAAACATTTTGTTTTTTATACATTAAACATCTGAAAGATATAGGCTTTTGTTTTCACCCAAACCCTCTGATATACAAACATGAAATCCAGAGACACCTTCAACAGTCTCCTTTAAGTTAAAATAGATTATGCCTGTGTGTAATTCAATACTGGTATCATGAATATAAGTGAACAAAGAGCAACAGAAGGACAAAGGGAGACAGTGGACAGAACGGAGATGAAGTTCTGGAGCTTTTTAAAAGCAGTATTAGGTTCTAAAACAATTTATTAAGAAGTTGAGGACCGTTGCCTCACAGCTAGCTGTAAAATCCATCGTTGGGTAATTGAAAGGCCGCTCACCACACCTTTCAGACCTAGCAGGTAGGATGGTTTAGTTACCATGGTAACGCCACAGGAGCTGTAAGAAAACCCAGAATTGAGGTTTGTCGCACTTTGGTTCTGTTGGTCGTTCATTTGATTTATTATAGGCTAGAAACAAGGTGGTGGCAGCATTATGCTGCGTAAATGTTTCTTTTTTTTGTTAGCAGAGACAGGAAAGAGTCAGAGATGGAGTGAGCTCCTTTACCGAACCATGAATCGGAGGAAAGACTTGTAGCCGATAAAAGAAAGATGTTTTTTTTAATTTACCGATCTGGTGTTTGGAGGGGGGATGGGGACTATAAGTGATTATTTAATTTTCAGCCTTTTTATTTTGAAAAGCATGACATATTGAAATACACTTTTTCTGTGTTGTGTTTTTGTTGGTATCTCATACAACATCTGTTGTCAACAAAGGCGCGTAGAGTCCCTCAAAAAATCATCATAGTATCTGGCTTTTTACTTTAAATTAATGCAATAAAACAGGCCTAAATATACAGTTAGGTACTAATCCTGGTATTTTGAAAACTATTGTAAAGTAATTAAAACGAATTTGTCATGAAACCAGCCCTCAACAACTAACATGTTAGAACAGAATAAAGTATCTTCAGTGACTATTTATCTCTTACTGTAAGTTGGTTTGACCTCCAAATCTTTACAGGAGCTTCGCCAGATAGAAATTATAAAAAAAGGAACAATTGTTTTATATAAATGTGAACAACAACAGTTATGTTGAGTAGCCAAACATTTTCCTCAAGTACAAGTAGAGATATTTTATAAAACTACTCCTTAAAGTATTTTTTTTCTCAAAAAGTTACTCAAAAAAATGTTATTATTTACCACCCACCTCTGAATGCAATACACTTCAGTTTATATATTAAAAACTTTCACAAGGTGCTGTTATGTTTTATAAGTGACCATTTCAGGATTATGAATGCTATTACTAATGATGACAGTATTCATCAATTTTTTATAAACTGTTATAAAGGAAAGATAAAACCTGTCCATTGTTGATGCTTCTTGGTTCTACAGTATGAAAATAAATCATATCAAATAATTAGAAATAGAAATTTTAAGGGTTCGTTTAAAAAAAAAGAGGCAAATATTAAGGTTAAACTTAAGGGGAAAAAATCTCTCCCTTGTTTTGATTTTATTTTCAGTGATAGATAATTATTACTGTATGCTTTTTACAGGGTCTGGTGATGGAGAACGCTGTCCAAACATTTAAGTTGTTCTAATGAATTGAAAGCATGTCATTATACCACCGTCCAAATAAGCCTTTTAAATAGATACTGAAAAACCAACAGGTCTAGTTTAAATGATTTCCATTCTCAGTGTTAAAAGGGTTTTGCTACAAACGTTTTCTTTTATGGGTTTTATGTGAATAAACAGTAAGAGTAAAAGTTGGATATTAACTCAAAGGGTTTGCTACTTCTGCTCTAAATCTCAAAGTTATTTCTTTGTATGAATTATTATAATGTCATTTTGTTTACATGCCTCTGATTTAATGTCAGTTTGAATTGCTGTCCTGGAAGTTGTATTAGGATCTTTGTTTAATTTTGAATAAACAATGTGAACTTCATGTTTGTATTTGATTTCTGATTTACTTTTATAATTCATATTATTACTTATACCCCAAATAATTATAAATATATAATAAACTTCTATGACATGATATTTATTTCTCACAAATTGAACTAAAACTCAAGTCATCCGGTGGATAAGCTTCTTTTTCCTCTAATATAAAAAAATGTGGATGTCAATTAATTTATTCATGAGCACTTTGATAGGCAGAGATATAAAGAGATACTTTTCCAATTGAATAAACACAATCAGAGAAATGCAGCAGAGATCCATCGATGCTACTGTAACAATGATAAAGAGATTGGAAACTAGATTAGTTATGGCTGTTGAATAGCTTCAGGCTAAATGAAAGTGTTCTTTAACGGTGATCATTGGAGATCTTTGTTTTTTACAACATCCTTCCCACTATCCTGAAAAGATAGATAGATAGATAGATAGATAGATAGATAGATAGATAGATAGATAGATAGATAGATAGATAGATAGA
>JAUZNJ010029680.1:0-15269 GCA_034780135.1 Jordanella pulchra
AGCCACTGTGGAAATACCGGGCTTCTGTGACACATTGTCATGTGCTGTGGACTATTTAAGAGGAATAATACTTTACATACTGTGTGTGTTTTGTTTTTTTTGCTGCCTAGGTCTAAGTTGTTTTATGTATTTTTTTTCTTAGAGTTTCTTTGATTCTTTGACTTTATGTACATATTGTTGAGCAATAGATACATCTAAACATGGAACTTGATATGAGTAATTTTGCTATGAACAATACAGATGTGTCTAATGTGAATCCTTGCTACAAGATTGCCACCTATCTACCAACAGAAACTCCTGCAATGTTATGTGTACTTTTTAATGTTTTTCTTGGTTCTATATCTGCAGTAACCGTTTGTGGAAACCTTCTTGTAATCATTTCTATCATTTACTTCAGACAGCTTCACACTCCTACCAATGCCCTCATCCTCTCTTTGGCTGTGGCTGACCTGCTAGTAGGGGCTATGGTCTTTCCACTAACAATGGAGTTCTCAATAAGCTCATGCATGTATCATCAGGACATTTTCTGTAAAGTAAGAGGCAGCTTCGATATAACACTCAGCACATGTTCTATTCTGAACCTGTGTTGCATTTCTATTGACAGATATTATGCAGTGTGTCAGCCAATGGTATACAGGACTAAAATAAGCAGTTATGTTATTGTGATGATGATCTTGGTGAGCTGGGGTGTTCCAGCTGTGGTTGCAATCAGTCTGGTAGGATTTAACAGGGTGGAATGCAAAAAAAACTGTTTTTTCACCGTTGTGCTGGGAAAGATTCTAATTGTTCTTATCACATTTTATTTACCACTGCTGGTAATGATATGCATCTACCTAAAGATTTTCTGTGTCGCACAGAGACAAGCATACAGCATCCACAACATAAAGCATTTTGGAGGAACTGTCAGTAAAATGGAAAAAAAGGCCACAAAAACACTGGCGATTGTAATGGGAGTTTTTCTGCTGTGTTGGCTGCCTTCCATCCTTTGCACAACTATTCTTACCTTCAGAAAAGCTTCCCAGCCTGGGCCTCTGGCAGAAATACTGAACTGGCTTGCATTGTCTAATTCAACATTCAATCCATTTATTTATGCTTTATTTTATAGGTGGTTCAGGTCAGCATTCAGGATGATAATTTCAGGAAAAATAATGTTGGGAGATTTTACTGACTTCAAACT
Organism: Jordanella pulchra; assembly: GCA_034780135.1. NCBI lineage: Eukaryota > Metazoa > Chordata > Actinopteri > Cyprinodontiformes > Cyprinodontidae > Jordanella > Jordanella pulchra. Next base: position 1,178 of record JAUZNJ010029680.1, read on the forward strand.
TTTTTGATTTTTGTAACTTTGTAGGGTACATTTACAAAGTCTTATTTTTTAATGTTTTCTTTATTTTATTCTTACTTATTTTTTAAAGCACTTAGCTTTTTTTTAAAGCTTTATAAGTGTTTGTTATTGTGTATTTGTTAAGTAATTTATTAATATACAGTTTGTATTAATTCCACGAAGTGACACTGACAAAATTAATTTGGTTAATCACATGCTGAAAACTTTGATATGAAACTAAAATGTTCTTTACGAATCATTTAAAACTAATTTCAAAATTAAAATTCTTTTTCCTGTTGTGGCACTGTCCGGTAGATTGTTACCATATTTTAATTAGTCTTCTGGAATGTACCTAATATTAATTAGTTGTTGATAGTTATTTGAGATATTAACATATACATTTTGTGAAAAGGTTTAGATAGTGAAATCTATTTATTGTATATTCATAAAAGATATGGGGACATATTTCAAGACTATTTGTTGTGATGTAATCACTACAGCTTTAAGATGATAAAACCTAGGATTCAGCGTTTGTTAAAATAAGAAAGTGACATTAAATCAGGGGAACAAGACATTTTAAAAAGAAATTTACACTTTCTGAAAAGTTTGTTCATTTCTATGTTGTAGATTCTTGGCTTGATGTACCTTTCCTTGAATTACAGCATAAAAGCAGTGTCTCACAGAACATTTTGTCCCGTGGTAATGCTGAGGTGTAACGGAAGCCCTGGTTGCTTTTATCGGGGAGTTCAGGGCACTGACTATACTGTTTTTTATTATCTTCTCTCATCCTCCTCTTGCCATAGCCTAACAGATTCTCTATGGGGTTCTCACAAGAACAGTTTGCTATCCAATCAAGCACGGTATCTTCATGGTCACTGAACCAACCTTTGATATCGTTGGTAATATGGGAAGCTGCTAAGTCCCGCTAAACAAGAAAAAACAAAATCTCCAAACAGGTACCAGAAAAGGAGAGCTTGAAGTATGCAACTCTCTATGGAATTTAGAAAACCCAGTGAACCAGAATCAGCAATGACATGACATACTAAATCATAAACGACTCTAGAAACATCACACTGGATTACAGAAATCATTGACTCTTCACCTCTTGGATCCGTCCCCCAGACTCCATGCCATTAATAAAAAAAACTTTACTTCATTCCAAAAGCAAGAGTTTGAACCTGTCCAATTCTTCTTACCTTACTCCAGGTATGAAAACATTTTACCCATGTGCAGCATTTTTCTATGCGTAATTATTTTTAAAAAGATGACTTCTACCTTAGTACTCCAGCTTATACTTGGGTACTTTAGCTTCTTCTCACAATTCAAAAATATTATGTGAGAGTATTGTCAGCATGGTTGTTTTTTGTATGTTTCTCTGTGTTGCCCTGAGATTGGCAACCTTTCCAGGGTGTACCCAGCCTTTTGCCCATAGACTGGAGATAAGCACCAGCCCCAGCACCAGTGACCCTAATCTATTATCTGTGGATGGATTTTCTGTCATCCATACATATTAAAATTACAAGAAATAAAGGCTAAAGATATTCAACTCTGTCTGAAGTTGTTTGATTAATTTTACTTTGGGATCATTGAAGTATTTTTATATTGTATTTGAACTGTGATGAATTATTACATGAAAGACTAAACTTATCTAAATTTTTCAATAAACCCTAAGTTTTTGGGATGTACCCATTTTAATGCCCTGATTTTTGAACGTTGGTTTATACTGGGGTGACATATTCCTATCCCTGAAGAGAAAGCCATTTCTCATCTTTTCTAGCCAGAGCATATATTTTCGTGTTCCTAACTAGGGTCCTCTTGTGACTGGACCTTTGCAGCAATTTGTCACTATGAATGATTTTTAGTGGTCTTTTTATTTAAGGCAGGCTGACGGGAAATGAGGTTGAGAGAGACGGTGAAAGACTTGGCGAATGTCGAAGGACCTGAACCTGTGATGGTTGTGTCCAAGACTAACAATTACATACAGGACACTACAGCCGAATTTAAAGAGGCATGATGGAGTTTTCTGAAAACACAGCCACCTGTGGCCAAAATGAAGAACTGTAACACTCTTGCTTGTTCTCGTAGTGCCCACTTACACTAATCAAGGTTTTTTTTTTTTTTACTTTTTACCCAGTGCTACACTTGACTAAATTTGGGCCCCAAGCAAAACGTTTAACGTTTAATCTGAAATAAATCATGAATGAATAACTTTAACTTGAAATAAATAAATACATATTAAATAAAATGCCATAGCCAGAATTAAATGAATAAATTAACCTCAAATAATTTTAAAAAATCAAATAAAAAAACTTTAACCTGAATTTAATAAATAGAATAAAATACTTCAAGGTGATATAAATAAATATTACATAAAATCTTCAACCTAAAAGAATAAATATGAAATAAAACTTCAAACTTAATAAATATATTGAGCCTGCTGTGGCAAGAAATTCAGAGAAGAAATATATACATGCAGTTTAAGATATGTTTAGGTCTTAATGGTAAATTACATAATACAATCAATATAAATACAAACCTCAAAAACATTTAATGCATTTAACATTTAATGAAACAGTTAATGCAAATAATAATACAACAACAACTACAGCACTACTTCTTTTATTTCTATTACTACTAATACTAATAAAAAGAAAAGGAATCATGATAAAACTACTCCTGTTACCTCTATTATCTATTATTATAGACTATAATACTTTAGTAGTAGTTTCTAATACTAGGGCCACTACTACTAGTATTACTGCCAGTGTTGAGCAAGCTAATTAGGAGTCAAGCTACAAGTTATTCTACATTAAATTGAACTTTACTATACTTAAGCTGCCCACCAGACACATAACAAGCTAAGCTACAATAAAATGACAAAAATAGCTTAACTAGTTTAAAGCTTCTTTTTTAATTTAAAGCCTATTAATTCCTAGTCTTTGCTATGTAGAGATCAAAGAAACTGTGACAAACAGATAAGATCAGTTCCACTGTTTATCAAACTTTTCTTTCAAGACATAACCAATACTTAGGTTCAAAGTTCAAATTCAACATTACCAATTAGGTATAGATTAACCCTTGAAGTGTTGATGACATGATATTGAATTTTTCTTGTACTTTTTGTAGACCAAAACATTTATACCAATGATCAATGTAATCATTTCAAGGGTCCGCGATTAAACTAGTTTAAGGTGATGCTAGGCCTTTTCAGGTCATCATAGGTTAAGTATTGGAATGTCCCATTGGCTTACTTGTTACCATACGGACACATGAGCAGTGACAGGAAATAATGAAATAAAAACAAAAGAATCTTCAACAAAAACAACAGGCAGCTTGCAAAATGTGGCCCTCATTAGAAGATGAGGCCATACGCACAGTGCGTGTTCTGTGTCTAGGTAGGGGCGGCCCTGTTTTCGCCTTATGTGGAGTTGCCATTAGTGTCTGAATTAAATAGATGTCGTTTGCTTCTGAGTATTCACAAAATTCATCTTGAATATGACACTTCAATGTTTGGCTAGAATTGATACATTTAACATGGATGTGCTTGATGCCACATATCCAGAGACACCGTGGGAATTTCAGTCCTGTAGTACCTTTAGGAAAATGGGCAGCAGCTTTATAGATCCATCGCTGCTGAAATAATGAGGTGTCAGACTGTGCATCAAACTTTGCTTTAGTTGTAAAGAGTCAAGTAAAACGGCAATTGTAAAGATATTTTTAAGAAGAAATTTACAAAATGTTTCTTTAATCAAGCCTCTGTGTGATCAGAGATTATTCACCCTCTGCTTTTTGGAAAAACCATAGCTTATGGGCCTATTGTTTAAAGTCTAAATATTTAGGCATGTAGAAGCAGCAGTTTGGATCTTTCTTTTACCTGCAGCTACACATTAAGAGGAACCTATGTCTGGACTGAACCTAACAGCCTGAAATAGTGGGACCAGCTGAACCCTGAACCATAAATAACTCTTATGACCACAACATACTGTGTGGGAGCTCTTGAGGGACTGAGACTGAACTCTTTGAGAAATGAGACATTGAGCTCTATACATCCTCTGTGCATTTCCATCAACCTTACAACAAGGAAACAGGTGGAAATATCCCCTATCAACAAACCTATTTCAACATCAACATTATAGAACTACTCCCAGGGATTCAGTTTTAAAGTCAAGAGACAGGGAGACTACAAAAATGGTAGCATCTAGCTCCCCAGTACAATGCCTAAAGCTGCAAAAGGTGCACGGAAAACAGTACCCATTCCATGTAGAGAAAATGTTACATTATTAATAGATTAATAACCAAAGAAGCACCTTTTCCATCACTTTTAACATGCCTTACTTGCAATACAAATTACCTTGGTTATTTTAACTTACTGGTTGGAAGATGGGGACACTGTGAAAATAAAATTGTACATGGTAAGCAACAACATCCACTAAGAGAATGGCATTTAAATCACTTTAACTGTATAGTTTCAGTCAGAGGAGGATAATCCTGGTCCTCAGGATCTGGTGCATGGCTGTTCAAGATTTATCGTTACTCTAAAACACTACAGGTAAATAGCTGAATCCTCTCCTCACCTGACATCATTTCAGTAGTGCAATAAGTGCATGAATTTCTGTTTTAAAGTTGTTGGAAAAGAACAAAAACACTGTAAAAATGACCATTAAGGACAAGGATTGCCTACCACTAATAGAAATGCTGCAAATAAAACAGTAAAACATGGATCAGACACTTTGTTTAATCTTGGTAAAACATTGCCAATTGTAGAAATATACTGCTGCATTCCTGCTAATACTAACAATTATTAAAACATCATCCAAATAAGTTACAAGGTATCCCGAGGTATTTGTCATGGTGTATTTTTGTATTCATCACGGTGATGTTTTGTATTTAAGTGTCAAGCACATTAACAAGATCATTAACAGAGAAGGAGAAACCCACTCAAGCACACACAAACTGTGTGTGTGAGTGTATTCAGTTCAACTTGGTAAATTACACATGTGCACTATTCTGATCGTTTTCTTGCAAGTGCATAAGGAGTATGCTGGTTTAAATACTGATAATTTGATGCATGTATTTTTAAAACACCCCATAATATTATTCGTATTTGCTGTTACATTTCAGAAAACTTCTGCTATGGAACTTGAGCTAGTTGCTAACCACAGTGAATATACTACACATCCATGTTATGAATCATATGGGTCAGTTTACAAATTTACAAGTAACCCTTCTTTTCTTTGTGTTGTATTGTATGTTTTTCTTGGCTCTTTGTCTCTTATAACAGTATGTGGAAATCTTCTTGTAATAACATCCATCATTTACTTCAAACAGCTCCACACTCCTGACAACTACCTTGTCCTCTCCCTTGCTGTGGCTGACCTGCTTGTTGGAGTTTTAGTTTTCCCCTTCAGCATGACATTCACTGTCACTTCATGTTGGTATGATGAAGATTTGTTTTGTAAAATACGAGGCAGCTTCGATGTAACACTGAGCACTGCTTCCATTTTGAACCTTTGTTGCATTTCTATTGACAGATATCATGCTGTGTGTAAGCCTCTGAATTACAGAACTACAATGAATGATCGTATTATAGCACTGATGATTCTTGGATGCTGGGGTACTGCAGCTTTAATCGGAATTGGCATCATCATAGCAGGATTCAACCAAGGAAAATGTGAAGGGAATTGTGTAATTGATTCCTTGATATCAACCACTTTGGCATGCATTTTCTCTTTCTATATCCCAGTCATTATAATGCTTGGTATCTATCTAAAGATTTTCCTTGTTGCACAAGGTCAATTAAAAAGCATTCACAGCACTGCCTGTCAAACCAGAAAGCTGACTGCAGCTGTTAGTAAGATGGAAAGAAAAGCAACAAAGACCCTGGCTGTTGTAATGGGGGTTTTCCTCTTGTGTTGGACCCCGTATTTTCTTTGCATTATATTTCAGCCTGTAACATATGATGTAACACCAATTGCTGTGATTGAAAGTCTTAATTGGCTAACCTTGTCCAATTCTATGTTGAATCCTTTTATCTATGCTTTTTTTTACAGCTGGTTTAGATCAGCTGTCAGACTGATCATTTCTGGAAAGATATTTCAAGGTGACTTTGCGAACTCCAAGCTCTTTTAAAAAACTTTGCTGAACGTCTAACTTAAAATGGAAAGTGATTGTATTTTAAAAGAAATCAAACAATTAGGACACATAGCGTGTAACAATGTCTATATTTACCACATATTTAATAAGGAAATCAAGAAAGCTATGATCAGATTTAGAATTAGGCCTGTTCCATTGACTTTGTAAATAAAGATTTAAACTCTGTTTTCCATTACTCAAAATAAACATGCTAAATGCTTTGAAGGACTAATGTCTTTCAGTAAGCGATTATATACATTAGAAATTCATTAAGTTCACATGAGATTAGGCTTAATCTTAAATTAGACATGGCTTTAGACATGACAGAAGTAAGAGAATATACAGACTTTAGTTGAATGGGGACAATAGAAATCCAGTTAGCAGGCTGGTTAGGTTTAAAATTAATCTCCCAAAAAAAGGTTCTTGTACATGCACATGTTACTCTATCCTTGTGGGGACATTCCATTGACTTCAATTCATACTCATTTGTGTAGCCTAATCCTAGCCCATTACTCTAACCCTAACCATTACCAACAAATACCAAATCCTAAACCAAACCTGAATTCAGTTCATAACTTACTCCTAGAACTAAAACACCCACCCCAAAAAGTGAACCTTTACTCATTGCAACCAGTAATTGGTCACCAAAAGTACCTATAATCCCCAAAATGTAGCATATTCCTGGGAAATCAAAAGTAATGGAAATATGGACACACACACTTGATGGAAATTTAGGGAGAGTAATCAAAGAATCTTTTTAGCCTGTGGAGGAAGCTGGAGCACATGAAGAGAACCCAAGCATGCAAAGAGAGAACATGCATGCTTGGGTTAAAGACCCCAGGCCAAAAATTGAACCCAGGACCTTCTCAATATAAAGTGCTACAAACTGCACCACCAGCTTCCCAACTTTGTTTAAGTATTATGTAGGTATTTTAGACAGTTGGATCACTTGGACAGCATATTCTTTAGATTCCAATACTTTTTAAATCGGCATTCACAACAATAACTAAGTGGAATTACTAAACGGCTCAATTAAATAAATAAAGGTACACGTGAACAAAATTGTTGATACCAGTGTTTTAATAAAAAAAAAACACCACAATGGTCACAGGAACAACTTCAATCTGACAAAAGCAATAACAATGAAAAAAATCTATAAAAGCAACAAGTAACAGCTAGAAAAGGCGCTTTAACTATTCTTCAACAAAATGCTTTAAAATAAATTAAACAGACCTGGACATAAAAATGTCATGGTACACTTAAATGAATATTTATTTGCAAAACCTTTTGGAGCAATCACTGCAATAAATCAAAAAACGAATTGAACTGTTGATGAAACTTCTGTAACTCTCAATGGGTTCTTTGGTCATTGCCCTGTTGCAAGACCAATGACCTACAACTGTGACTAAGCTTTCTAGCACTAGCCAGTACATTTCTCTCTAGAACCTTTGATATTTTTCTGATTTCATTTTACCCTCCAGAGACTATATTGTAGACACTCAGTGCTAGATAAAGCAAAGCAATCCCAGAGCACAACAGAACCACCTCCATATTTCACATTAGGGACAGTGTTCTCATCTACCCATAGGACATTCCCCAGAAAGCTTTGTGGCTTTCCAAAATATAGTTTGGAAGATTTCAGACTTATTTTTTTATTATTTGTTTTCAAGAATAGTGTCCTTCTTGGAGTGAGTTCCAGAACTGGGGAGCAGAGCGGCTAAAGGCTCTGCTCCCCAGTTCTGGAACTCACTCCCTCCTGACCTTCACAGTATTGACTCTCTCTCCCCTTATTCAAAACCAGACTCAAAACCCAACTGTTCCAGTGTTGTGAAAAAATTATGTTCCCCTGTGAAAATCTATTCCCCCTGTGTTGGCAGCGCGCTTCTGACCGATTTCTCGGTAAAAACTACTCATATAATCATGTCAATGCTATCAAAATAAAAATACATACATAAATAAACGAGGTCCTGTGTGGAGGTCTTTTTATGCTGTTTCATGTTATTTTAAACACGGAGAGAATCAATCTTTTTTTTCAGCTTTTGTCTCGTAAGCCTGTCAAAAGTCAGTCAACAAACACAGGTTCCCAACACAAAGTGTGAATTTATTATTTTGTCATTTCTGATAAAGGAGGAGGGAAGCTGGCTGATAGCATGGCACACAAATGAAGACTTCCTGAAAAGATCAGAGTATAAACTTTTTGGTCAATCCCGTTCTAATGTAAAATAAGGAAATGTCTGGTATGCTATCACACATAATAATTTTTGAGAATTTGGAAACAGTTACTTTTTATTTCCCAAAGTTATAGGGGGAGAAGAGGAGAGAATGGATATTTCACCAGCCTGATAAAATCTGTTCCCCCTCTATAAAATGGAAACAAATTCATTTATCTGCAAAGTCTTTTACTGTGTTGATTCCACTCATCATCAACAACAATTCCTATGATTTTCATAACATTTGCTTTTTTTTTGAAAAAGTTAGGATGGGGGAACAAAACATTTTAAGCGCCTCTCTGGCTGCAATGCTCACTCAGGGGGAACAGATTTTCACAGGGGAACAGAATTTCTCACAACAACAGCTCCCTTACTGTATTTATAAATACACTGCTCTTGTCCCTCCCCATAACTGCTTTTATGTTCCTGTATTTGTATTTTTGTATTTTTATTTTCATTCTCTGTAAAGTGACCTTGAGTGTCCAGAAAGGCACTATTAAATAAAATGTATTATTATTATTATTATCTCTGTATATTTTGAAAATGTATCCACTACAAGTTTAAGTGAAAGCACATATAAAGTATCATTTCCAAAAATCATCTACGCAAACATTAGATAAAAACAGTACAATTATTACAATATTCTAACAACATTAGAGGCACATTTTTACTGTAGGCTTACATGTTTTAAGTTACATAAATCACAGCCATACCACATACAAAAACAAATGAAACATTAAAAATGTGTGGTTTCAAAACTAAAGCAGCAAAACCACATATAAAAACAGGAAAATGTAATTCAACTCATCTAATTAGACATATCTGATACATCAAAACAGCACTGTAGTCACATGTCAGAATTAGGGTGAGTACATTTTGACTTCTAAAAATAAGTACACTTTGCTCTGCCTTGATATACACTTTTTAGTTTCTGAAAATATAAATAAGAATATTGTGACTAATAAACAGACTAAACTGCATCAATTCAAACATAACTCACTGTTGTTTTTTGTCTCAATGAATAGCAGTACCCAAGACATGCTTGATAGCAGGCATATGTCATTATATTATATTTACTGTGCATCATGTCAACAACAACTACAACACATTTCAGATCTCTGGGTTTAAGAGCTATAGGACTTCTGATGAAACTTCTGATGTCCCCAGCGAAACCTCTCAAAATGTCCAAATTATTCAAAATGGTGCCAGTTGCCTTTAAAAAAATGTTATCCATAAAATCACACTGAAGCATTTTTGATGAACAAACATTTTTGATGAACCAAGCATTTTAATTTTTTATCATTCCCATCTAATGATTTAAAATTGTGCAATACTCCACTTTAGCTCTGCCTCTTGGCTGTTATACGCCCCCATTAATAAGGTCTGCTTTATTCAAACTAGCCTAGCTTACCCTTTCTTTGAAAACTAATTTAATTGACTACAACACTAAGTATTGCGTGTGGTCTTAATCAATAGCACGTGGACTTTATGATCCATAATGTCACGGGGATCTGTGTGTAAGTCTCTGACTGATAGGGAGCACTCGTTATACATCAGCTTTCCCAGTGTCAAATCTAAACAGAACTCGGTGGGGACAGTTTTGTTTTGTAGGCTGGAAGGTGCGGAAAACAAAAATACCAAACGTCAACAAGAAATACTTCAGTAAGTTTTGTTTGTAGCCAGATATTTAACTTTCAGCTCTGTGGACTGAACAAACTGTCTTCATGTGGCAATTTTCTCATTATGGACTGTTTTTATTACAAATATATTGGATTACTTTTAATCTGTGGACCCTTATGGACAAATGGAAAATAAACAATCGAAGATTGGACCTATAATATGGCCTCAGCACCTCTTCAAATGTAGGAAGCAGAAGTCTTGTTTTAAAATTATGATTTAATATTCAAAAATATCTAAGTTTTCTAACAATGTATAACATGTATATTTTAGTAACGTTTGATTGTAGTTATATTCCTGCGTATTGTGGTATTTAATGGAAAAATACGAAACAGCTTGGGCGAAAAATAAATAAAATAGGAATCTGCTGTATCCAAAAATCAATCTGCAGATTTAGAGACAGAAGTTTTTTTCCCCTATAATTTATTTCTATTTTCATTTGCTGGCCAAAATGGGAGACTTGACAGCTATCATTACTCACACTTCCTAAAACAAAGCTGTGGGGGAATGCATGACTGAGCGGGGGTGGGGCTGGGGGGGCGGTGGACTATTATATTTAGCGTCTTTAGAATTGGGCATTATTCACATACATTTTTAAGCTGAAATGATTGTTAAACAGCCAACGCTTAGATAATTACTTTAAATTTTGGCTATAGTTGTTTCATTACAGTACGTCTGTCTGACTCATTTACAAAAACAACTGAAAACTGGTAAGAAAACCTACTTCTTTTAGAATAATCATAAATCATATCTAACCAGGTAGATCTGATCTCAGATACCTACAGCACAAATAAATGTGTTTTTTATAATTAAAATGAAAACACAGTAAAAGGGGAAAAAGAGGTTTTAAGAGTATTTTCAAGAGATTGTGAGGAAGGTTAAAACTTTAAAGCTTAATGCATTGAAATTGTCCTTTAAAAATAGCAGCAGGTAAATGTAAATAGACCCTAAGGCAGGGATATTAAATACAGTCAGAACAGTACAATCTCACCCGGTTTTACAGTGAAAAATGAATAATGAACTCAGAACTGCAATAATTATACTGAAGCTTAAAGAGAATGCGTTTTACCCAAGCAGAGTAACTATTTAGCGGGCAAAAGATTTGGATTAAACTGATGCAATAATACAGGCAATGGTGCAGGGCTTAATTTTGTAACTCACAGCCTTGAATGGGGCCTTGAACGGGGCGTCCCCCTGTTGCTACGGAAGTTGGCTGTTAGATGTAGCTCCTGGCGGCTTGAAGCAGTAGACGATGGAAGGCTGGCAGGTGACGTCGTCAGCCAATGGAACAAGTACGGTGCTGTCCGGCGGCTTTAGAGTTCGGCTCAGCAGCTTCTCGCGGCTTCTCTGGAAAACAGCAATTGGCCCCTGGCTGTTCTTGGGGTCAACCAGAATTGGGTAGTTATCCTCTGCTTCTGCAGACAGGTTCTATTACACTGCATTAAACTCAGTTGAATAGCAGGAAAAAGACTCTATGTTCAAGCTTTCTGAATGGTAGGAAAGGTTCAGTTTAACTCAGTCCAGCGATCCCAGACTCTTCCCTGGAGGGATTTGGTGACTATTTATATAGGTTCAACTATGGAATGTGTATCACCTTTCTTAGCCATGGGCCACTTGCAATGGTATGAAAGCATACTATAGAGGCTTTAAAAAGCATATAGATTTTGGAATGGCAATGTAAAAAGGACTAGGTACTTGGTGACCAAAGGAAAACCAGCTTCTTCTCAAGAATTCGGGCATGTGAAAAATGTATCACAGTGATGTAAAACCTTTCAACTGAACAAGAGGAAACCACAGTCCCTCCCATGTGAATAAACAAGCAGAACATATAAAAATGGTGCACAAAATACAAGTAAAAGAATAGTTAAATTAACTCCAAATGAAAAAAATACTTTATTAATCCCAAATGGAAATTAAATTATCAAGTGGCCAGTTTTTTAAAAAAGTTTTAGGTGCTGATAGGTGTGGGCAGGAAGGATGTTCGGTAGGAGTCTGTCTCGCACCGGATGTGGAGAAGCCTGTTCTGTTGTTTTACAATCTTCTAAAGAGGCACTGTTATGCATACATAATTTTCTTCACTTTATGGAGAATTTGTCTTTGAGGAATCATCTTAAAAGGTTTCCAGATGAGTTCTTAGGACAGAGCTAGACTTTGTTATGTGCTTGTTGAGCTCTGATGCTGTTAACCCTAGCAGATGCTGACAGAAGAGATCAAACTCTCTATTAGTGACATTCAGGATAAAATGATTGGTTCCACACCATTACTCAATGCTTTTCAGTAGCTTCCTAAACTCAGCTTCTTGTCAATATTTGATGCACACAATGACTACAGAGATATCTGAATATTTCTGCAGATGACAGGATTTGTTCTGATATAAGAAGTCAGAGTTGTAAAGAGAAAAAAGCAATAGTGAGAGTACTGATACTCCTTTGCTGCTGGCTACTTGATTGGACATTTGACTCTTACGTCTTATAAACTGTGGTCTGTTTGTCAGGTAGTCTTTGATCCAGGCAATTATTGAGCTCTCTACATGAGTCTTCTGTAGTTTCTCAGAAACTAAGTCAAGCTGAATAATGTTATCAGCTCCACAGCGATAAGCAGACTGCAGGGGGTCCTGTCTCCCTTCTTAAAGGCTTGTTCTTTGTTGTTGAGGAGTTCCTTCAGATTACTTGTTTATCATCCTTCAGATCACTTGTCTATTATTTATTATTTGGGGACCATTTAACTGTTCTGATAGGGACGCTGTTACCTACACAGAAGTTCATGTAGTAAGTCAAAAACTAGTTAATTGCCTTAATGTCTTCTCGATAGTGCTGCCAAACTGCATCCCAGTCTGTACCTCAAAACAAACTCGGGGGGTTTCTTCATCTTCCTGTGACCATCTTCTCAATGTTCTTTTTAATACTTTTACAAGTAGCTTATTAATCATGAATCTGTGCGTCAGCTCTAGTCTGATGATCAGATTATTTCCACCTCGCTGCTCTACTCTCATCAACCACATCTGTTTATCTGCCTTTAAAAACCTCTTTCAGATCAGAGACTGATGCCAGATTATTTCGAGCCCTATGGTGAGAGTTTTCCAGCTTATCTTCTGCCAACCTTCCTGCTATGACCCGTTCCACATCAAGACCTTGCCTTTTGCCTGTTTCCCTGTCAAATCTATTTCTGTGCCTTCTGGTTCTGACCCCTGCCTCCTAGTTACTCGGATTTTGAATTACGGACTGGATATACTTCTCTGACATCTGATCTTCTGTTGCTGACCTCTGCTCCCATAACGATTCTGATTCTGGATTACGGACTAGATTCTCTTCTGATCTCTGACCACCTGGTTCTGACCGCTGTTTTCCTTTCTACGCCAATTCAAGCCGGCATCCCTTACCTCCGATTCTCCAGCACAGGGGCCTAATCCTGTCCAGGAATCCTCTCTCCACGGACTGCAGCCCGCTCCACTGTTATCCTTCTGGGAGGTTAGTTTCCTTCTGTGTTCTAAAATCCAAGGAGTCTGATTTCCCATGCCAGGGAATAACAATGAAAACCTCCCCTCAGAAACACCAGCCACTGCTGCAGATCCTCACTGCCAATCCCGACGTTCCTCCTAATAAACTGTAAAAACTTTTTCCAGTAGTCTTGTTTGAATTCTGAGTCCTCAATTTTCATCCGCCCGTTACACTTATACTCTTTGCAATGAAAAGGAGACCTTACTTTACAGATGGGAGTCCTGTACATTTGCATAAAAAAGTCCAAAGCTTTTTTTCTCTGATGCAGCAGCTGACAAACCTTTGTTGGCAGTGTAGCAGAAGAAGAGGTGTGAATAAAATTACTAGTTATTGCCACAAATGCATCTGGCTGTTGTCTATGTAGCTTAGCAACAATGGAACTGATTATATCACATGCAGGGTCGGTAATTATAAAAGGTACAATGTAAACGGATACTAAAACAACACTAGTGTTGGGATCCGGAGTCTGTCTACCATCTTTCCTCCAGCAGAGTGCGCCGTTGGTCTCCTGGGCTGGAGCCCTCAACACACCTGAGGGTCATCAGCTCATCAGAGGAGGTGCCACTACTTAAGCAGCTG
>JAUZNJ010029681.1:0-15267 GCA_034780135.1 Jordanella pulchra
ACATTTGAATGCATCAGTCTGTGTGCAATGAATAAATATAATGTACAAGTTACACCTTTTGAATGCAATTACTGAAAGAAATCAAGTTTTTCAAAATATTCAAATTTTATGACCAGCACCTGTAAGCCTTAATCCAGCAAATATGCTCCTCATCTGTTTAGTAGACATTCTGCCAGCGCTGCATCCTGTATGTGTTACATATGTTGCTGGACAGTAAACAACAAAGAAATAAAACCTAAGTTTGTCTCTAATTTATGTCCGATCAGTATCCATCTTGTAGAGCTCGACTGTTTAACAGTATTTTAAATTAAAATACACATTTCAATCCCTTATTACAGCGCAAGTGTTTAAAGCATATTGTCAAACATAGTTGTTTACTACTATTTTCTAAATTATTCTCTCATAAATAAAAATTACAGAGCGTTTTCCTCAAACTGATATTATCACTGCGGTCTGACAACTGAAAACCGATGCAATTAGTTCATAATACTCAAAAACTTTGAAAAACTACCTTACCAAAGCCTCTTTTGTAAACCATCTGCTAACAGCAAAACATTTTAGACCCGGTGGCCAATTTATTATCACGCTTGATCAAAAACCACTTTAAATGCATATTAATGCTTTGCAGCTCTAAGCATTATAAGAGGATCTATAAGTTAGTATCATTGAACGAATTCAGAATTTCTCACCTATAAGCCACATGTCGTCTTGGTTGCAGGCTCACAGCACCCCCACATGGCTGACTGAGTGTATTCCTTTTAAAGACTATAAAGCGATTTGTATACGTGACCAACAGGTCGAACCCAAAGTTAAAGCCAGTCCACCTCCAGCAGTACTAAGACAGAGGAAGAACTGGTTATTTTTCTGTGCTGAAATTACACTAAATATCTATATTTACATATCTATTAATATATATATATATGTAGATAGATAACAGAGCTAAGTGTAACATTAAAGCTTACAAACTCACATCTCCATCTTTACTCAGTTTTCTGCCACATCTCATGCTGTTCTGCTCAAACTCGTCTTTGTTTGGCTCTTGAGGTCTAAACATAAAAACACAGCAATACATCTCAGCAGCATCCAATGTACGAGTTACATTAGGATTTCCCTTTAAGAAAATCGATCACAGCAGGTTATTCTCGGGATCTTACCCGTTATCGTTGTCAAACTCTGTTCGGAGCATAGCAAACCACTGGTTTTTGTACATCACTGATAGCCAATCTACAAGAGGAATTATGGACACAAATGAGCAGAGAGAATTTAAACCAGCTGAATATCACTCAAACAGGACAGGAAGAGGGGATGTTAGTTTTGTGATGTTGGTACCAGGAGGTAGGATGTTGTCTCTCTCCAGGATGCGTGCAGAGGCGAGATCGTTGATGATGTACTGGAGACGCACAAGCCTGAACACTGAGGAAAATGGCGCCCCCTCCTCTGTGTTTAAAAATGGCTCATTTTCACACAGATCTGAACATCAATGTTTAACAAAAAAAAAAAAGTTTTTGGTAAGAGACACAGCGTTACAATTCGAGCTGAAGCCTGAAAAGATGCAGCCGACATCACCTGTCCTACGTTTGCAAAGCCAAGCATCAGCATCGGACAGAAGCTGCTTGATTTGACCGTCCCATGAAGGATTGAGCTGTAGAAACATCCACTGCAGCGACAGCAGGTTACAAAGAGACACCAACAGGTTTAAAACAGGATATTAAAACAGAGCGATTTCAATATATGGGCATTTCTCCCTTACCTTCTTCAGAGCGGTGTAGACGTCCATCTCTACCTGCATGACAAATAGATCTGAGGACTGGATTAGCTGCTTCATCACATCGGCCCTGCAGTTACACAGCAAAGACCAGCAGAGGGAATGAATAGAGACTGAATGATGTGTCCACAGTGGAAACAAAAGGTCCTAAATCTCTTTCCCTTTTTAGCAGTTTTTAAAATGTTTCCATAACCACAATTCATGTGGTAAATGAATTTATTTCTATATAGTCAGTCATAGAACTGTGTCCTCAGAACCATACCCAAGTTCTTTCATCAAGTCAACATTCTGATGGGTCATCAAATTGTTCAAAAGCCATTCAAGACACCTGCAGAAAAAGACAAAACACACAGTCAGTGTAAGGATATCTACTATTTAAGAAAAGTACAAATACTTTTTAGAATATGTCTGAAATCTGACTTTTTTATGACTGAATCCAGGCCATAGATACTGGCACAAGAGTAGTAGCCACATACAGTCTTTGCACTAATGTTCTCCTTCATGGTTTCACCGCACTGCTGGATCAAACCATCCTGACAAACAAAATGAAGATAAATACAGAGATTTTCATTCAAACAACTCATTTGTTCATTACACATAAAAAAAGCAGGTGAGGGATAATGTTGACCTACCAGCTGAAGCATGCATGCAGCAGCGAGAATACTGATCACCCTGCTGGGCTTAATCAGAACATCATCGCGGTACAAGGATCCAAATACAACTTGCAAAGCTGCAGAGATAAAAGCCAGAAAAGGCTATAGCTAAAGAATGAGACAACAGTGAGGAGTCGTTGGCTCTCTCTGGTCTCACCTTCAGCATCTATGTTCTGGTCAGGGATCTCCAAGTTGATTTCCATCATATTTGACTCCTTCCAAGAGCCGCTGAACATGCTGGAGAAATATCCAGACTACAAAGAGGCAATAAAGTGTCACAATGTAGCAACAAGAGTATGAGATCATAGACCCAATAAATGCACAAGGTTTTTTTTTTGTTTTTTTTTTTAGTTTTACCTGACGGAGGTACACTTTGTGGAGGTTCCACTCCTGCCCCAGAGCACTGATGCGAACATCACTGTTTTCCCCATTTAGAAACAAGGTCTGATAAATGTACTTTGAGGTGCTTTTCAACTTCTTCCTGCTCAAGGAAAACAAAAACAGAAAAAAAAATCAGAACCAAAAATAGTCAGAGCAAGAAACTGACTGTGAATTCAATTCTTTGTGGACTTGCCTGCGAGGTGTATCTAGTATGTCATCTTCTTCTTCTTGTTCGCTATCACAGTCACACTGAGCGTTTCGCTTCCTCTTCTTACACTCTCCGCCATGTCGTCGGCTGCTGCTTTCTCCTTCTGCTGCTTCCTCTGGTCCCCGGTGCTGCAACTTGCTGACCAGGCTTCCCATCTCTGCAATTAAATACGGATAAAATGCAGTATTAGAAAATCGTGCAGTTGTAATATTTTCTTAAATATCATTAAAACTATACCAGGTGCAATAAATTTTATGTTTTCTCTCTCTTTTTTTTTAATAACACAGACTAATAACAGTCTGCAATGACCAATTAGCAAAATATAAAAGACAACTTGTTATTCCCCAACAAAGGCACCACAGATAACAAGTGATTATTCAGAACTTTGCACTGAATTCCTGTTACAATTTATCTGGTTTAAGTAAAGTAGTTGGTTCATAAATTTATGCCAAAAGGTTAAGAATCCTCCCTTCAATTCAATACAGTGGTTGGCGATCAATATGATGTAATATCATCTGCCAGCTGCCAATCATAACACAGTTATTACACTGATATCAAATCACAAAAACACATTGACCACTTTATTTTTAAACTCGATAGGCATCAGCCATCAAGCATTGCTTCCTATAGTCTCATGCCACATTAATTTCAAAGTCTTAAAGATCTTAAAGATGACAACCTAGATTAATGTTTTAATTTTCTATTGATATAACTGGATCCTTATTCAATTCATAAATCTATGGATGCTGACGAGTATATTGTTACACCCCTGCTTAGCCATTGGCAAAGATCAACCATGAACCAAAAGGTCAAATGATTGAAAATCTGAACCTTTTCAGGTAGAATCAAATCTACAGTCTCTATCCCAGTTCTTAGGAAAGATTAAATCCGAACTGTCCGGGTTGAAATAAAGCTGAAAATCCATATCGGCCAGAAAAAGCTCAGTCAGTGCATTTTTGACACTCCTTAGACCCACATTTGTTATCGTAATATTCTTTGTACGGTCTCGATATAAAACTGCAAAGACTAGTTTTCTTTTAAATAAGTTGACAAAGAAGGACAGAAAACACAGACGCACATATATAGAGCAAAGAAAATATTTTTAAAAACTTTCTAAAAAGTCTTCCTATAAAAATGCTGATTCAAAAAAGTTAAGCATTGGGACTAAATTTGAAACCAACACATCATGGTTATCTTTTATTTACTTTAGAAATTTTGAAAACAATACAGAAATATTCAAAAAGTATGAATCAGAAAGCAAAATAGGTTGTCCCATTTATCTGAGTTTAATCATGACCAGGGGCAGGTATACTAAAAATAAAAAAAGAGTAATACACAATGTTTCCTCATTTTTTAATTTTTTTTTTTTTTAGTTTTTTTAGGTTTTCTATGGGAGAGTTTGTCTCTACAGTCACATAGGAGTCTTTCAAAATGATAAACATTACTCAACCCATTTAATGTATATATTTTGTAGAACCTTAATTCAATTTAAGCCATACTAATATAAATATAGCCATAGTTTTATTAGCAAGGAACCTAACGAAAATGTGGTCTATTTTCAATAATTTATTTAGAAATTAAGATATTGAGCACATTCATTTTCCTGTCAGTTTATTTTGATCAGTATAGATCGACCATAAGTTGTTTTTGGCACCTATGACTCCACACTGGTTCCTACCTGACCACCCCTATGAAAACTTTCAGGAACCGCCTCTGGTCAGGTACCATGCTAATCTAGCCACATCTGGAAATCCCTTGACCCCCCCTTAAAAAAATGTCATAGAGCCGCCAAAGATCATGACCATATAAGCATGAAAGACAACTGCACTGTTTGGCACATAAAGTGTTCAGAATGGGGACGGACATGAAATTATTCCACATGTAAAATCGATAGACATTACATTCCACAGCGAAAACACTCCGGAAAGAACTTTCATTCATCAAACACCAGTCACAAACAGTGAGTTTAAAAAAGACAGTTGGTCCCACTTACCCAATAGTTAAGAAGTAAAGCTGAAGGAGAGGTGTTTTTGGAGGGGATTTTTAAAATCTCTGCCAATCTTTAAGGAAGGAGTTCAGAAATAAGCTAACCTCAGAGCTAACGTAGCTACCATATTAACCATCAAAAATACAGAGACATTTATTTCATCCTGGTAAACTGCTGTTCATAACAAGCCACTGGGTGGTGAGATTGATGTAGGTACCGGTTACATTGTCCTAAATAATAGTCAATCGAAATCACTGAACAAATGTTTTAACACAGAAGATGTATGCTTGGTTTGTTGTTCTTCTGAGCTGTTTTTTTTCTTCTTTAGAAATTCAGCTTCTTCTTCTTCCTCGAAGGCGGTTGGTAATTAAGTCTAGAAGCTCGTTACCGCCACCAACTGAATGTGGACTGGAACGACGACCCCCCCCCCGCTCCCCCCCAAAAAAAGAAAGAAAGAAAGAATATAGAAGCAACAAATAATTTCACATTCTTTCAAATGGAGTAGTCATTTTAAGATAATTACTCATAGTTTGACAACAATCAGATATAGATTTTTTTCTGTAATAATAGAGATAGATAGATAGATAGATAGATAGATAGATAGATAGATAGATAGATAGATAGATAGATAGATAGATAGATAGATAGAGTAAACTTACTGAATTAAAGGTACTTAAAAAAATCAGAGAAATAATTCAAAATGAATTCAAGTCGAGCCGTAAGAATTTCAAACGGAACACTTTAGAGCATACTAACATTTCTTTCTAAGTGGTCCCATTTAATAAGAGAATTTAACTTTCTCTGAAATACAGTTTAAGGAAAGCAGATATATTTCTAAGAAGCAACTGAGAAATGTTCTATTTGTCACATATGTATGAAAAGTGCTAATTTTTCTCTGCTCGCACGGAGTCCTAGATATTGTCAGGCTACAACCATGGCTACAATTACAAAAAACACTTGAAGGCATGCGGATATGACGTAGAAGAGGGCGGGCTTAACAAAGAAATCAGCCAATGAGCAACAGGGATTTCTTTCACAACATTCCAATCCCTCCCTCTCCACAACACTCCTCTTTCCCTCCCTACTCCTCCTCTGTGTGTATGTGACTGTGACACGTAAACTTTGTTCGCCACATTCCCTCAAGATAGGACACCTCCACCTGGGACAGGGAGAGCAGAGAAAACCCTCTTTCCTGTCCCTAACCAGAATAAACCAGAATCTGTAGAAACAAAAACAAAACCTAACAAACAAAAAAAAAAATCATGGAGGCGAGAGACGCTACTGCAGGTGAGGTTGCTGTTAGCACAGGCAATCAGACAGAGAGAGACAGCTGTTTGTTGTTGTTTTAAATCTAATTACTAGTTAGAGCAACACTTAGAAAGCCGCGATCTCAACCACAGCTTTGCTTTGTGTAACTATAATCCCGAACATGAACCTAGCAGGTTGTTATTGAGAGTGGGTCCAATCCGATCTGGTTTAGATTAGTCTTTTAAAGCATAACTATAATTTTTGCCTTTTTATTCTCCTTATAGGTGCTTATCTTGGTACTGAGAAAGACAAAAAATCTACCAAAAAGGATGTAACTCCTAAAATAGGGAAAACTCAGACTAAAAGCAGGATGGAGGAATTGTTTGGGTTCAAGAAGGAGGACCTGAGTTCCTGGAAGAACCTGGTGGCCCTTCTGAACCGACCCACTGACCCTGCAGCACTGGGCATCTTCCGCTGTTTGTTTGGTGAATAAATTAATACTCTCAATTGGTAAAAGTACAGATTTATTTCAAAGAAGATCCTATATTTATAACTTGTGTTGTTTTCTTCTTCTTTGCAGGTTTGTTGATGGCAATAGACATCACACAGGAGCGAGGCCTCAGCCACCTAGACTACAAATACCTGGATGGGGCCCCTGTGTGCCGCTTTCCTCTCTTCAATTTCTTAGAGCCCCTACCGCTGGATTGGATGTACCTGGTGTATCTGGTGATGTTCCTCGGTGGGTATCGTACCATTAGGATGAGCTCACCTTAAGTCTGGGAAAAATGCATTGTAATGGAAGCTCTCTGCACATACAGCACTATACAATAATAAACACATTGAAGACTCAGCCAGAGGATGTAAGTGCTATTTTAACCAGTCATGTTAGAGTTGATCATTCTCCTACATCCTGGATAGGGATGTACTCAAGTAAAGGTAGCACTACTTCAACATATTTCTACTCAAGTAAAAGTAAAAAGTAACTGTTCAATAACTTGCATAAGCAAGAGTAAAAAAAATACTTAAAAACCCTCCTTGAGTTCTGAGTAACTGTATTTACTGTTTAAAATGATGAAAATCACACAGATCATAATATATAGGTATGTTCAAATTTCTTTTGTGGTTTAAATAGTAAAAAAAAAAAAAACAGAAGAAACATCTCAAATTGGGTTTTTTGACATATAACATGGAATCTATTTGGAGGCTTTACTCTTTACTGTATATTACATTGACCTTCATGTCCTAGATGTCTCAGTAGATAAAGGTAACATTAGAAAAATCATATTTTTATTTATTTTAGGTTAACCATGCTTGGTATTTTTTCAGTAATGTTACTTACAGCTGGTAGAGAAGCCAAAAGGTAATAAGAGTAGAAATACTTAATAATAATATTACTTAAGTAAAAGTAAAACATATGGTGCAATGAAGCTATTCATAAAAGTACATGTATATCAAAGAAGTTACTGAACTAAATGTAACTGAGTATATCTAACTACTTACTTCCTGCTTCTACTCCTCCTTTAAATATTTTCTTTTGTTTCTCGATGGCTGATTGAGCCCAACTCTGTCTCCACTACAGCCTTTTGATCAGTTTCAGGTCTAGACTTTAAATTATTAATTTTTTTTAGCTGTTCTGTTGCAGATGTTCTGCTTTGAGATCATGGACCTGCTGGTAATAAAGCCTGCACAAAGTTTTGGGGTATATGACAGACATTTGCCTCAAGAATAGAATTTAGTACACAGAGGAATCATTGTTCAGCCAAATAAGTGCGAGCAGCTCCTGCGGCAGCAAAATGAGCCTAGATCATCACCCCTCCACTACCATGCCTGACAGTCTGTATGAACTTTGCTCCAAGGGTTTTGTGTTTCTTTAAGATGCAATTCTGCAAACCAAATCAGACCCAATCAGACCCTCTTTTAAAAAAGAAGAGCATATCTTTCCTAAACCCTTGTGGAGCTCTTCTCTGGGCATTACATGCTCTGCTTTATGGGTGATTTTCCTGAAACATTCACTCCTATAAAGATTAACACCTGCTTTAAATCTTTTTAGTTATAAATTATGATAAATAATACAGTTCAAGTTGTTTATACAAATGCCTTCTACCCCTTTGCAGATTGATAAACAGCAACAATTTCTGATGTCCTTCCACCTTGTTTTCCTGAAAAAGCTAAATTGCTTTTGTAGAAACGGTCACACTACAGTTTAAAGCAACTTTCTAAATCATTTATGAGTCTCTCTCCCTTCAAAAGTAGATGACTGCTCAGTTTAACTGAGGCAGTGTGTTTTTTTTCTCTTTTAAATCCAAGGTGCCCTGGGCATCATGCTGGGTTGTTTCTACCGCCTCTCGTGTCTCATGTTCATCTCGACGTACTGGTACATCTTTTTCCTGGATAAAACGGCGTGGAACAACCACTCGTACCTTTACGGTCTCATTGGGTTTCAGCTCGCACTCATGGACGGCAACAGATACTGGTGAGTTGAAGCCTTATTAGTCTCCGTATGGCAGCATCTTCGTGGTTTTCTCAAACACTGTTTGTGGATGTGTGTGGTTTTAGGTCTGTGGACGGATTACGCAAACCTACCATAAGAAACGCTCATGTTCCTCTCTGGAATTACACCATCCTGAGGACGCAGGTTGGCTTCAGTTATCGTCAGCTTATCTTTATAAATAATGATTTTTTTTTGATGAATGCATTGCAAAAAATGTGAACTAATGCTGTTTGTGTTTTTTCAAAGATCTTTATTGTATATTTTATTGCTGGGATTAAAAAACTGGACGCAGACTGGGTGGAGGGATATTCCATGTCTTATCTGGCACACCACTGGCTCTTTGATCCTTTCAAGTATGTTTTCCTTTGATCTCCGACCTTTTGGGTTCAACCTTTGTTATCTTATAACAGCATTTTTTTCTTTTCTGGATTTCATCAACCACTCCAACATAAAGTAGGACAGAATTGAACTGTTCATGTTGCATGAAAAACTTGATCCATGGGAGAAAGCTGCAAAACACGGTGGTGTTTTGGAACAGGGAAGATGGTCAATTGATTAGAAGATAGTTTGAGCTAAAAGAGGATAATACAAAAAATAATCTGTTAGATTGATGCAAAGCACAAATGGTAAATGGTTTGGATCAAAGCGTGTTTGAATGGATAACTCAACATGCAGCCCTAAATCCAATTAAGAATCTGTGGCATGACCAAGGAATTGCATGTCAGAGAAACAACCTATTCTAAGTTTGAGCTATTTTACAACAAAAAGGCAAAATATGTCTATAGTTGGTAGAAATATTTACTGTAGGATGCTTCCACTGTTGCTATACATGCATGCTGGGTATGAGGCATTGCTGCAGAGTCATTGAAACAATGCCAGCAAATGTCCGATGTTTGTTCATCTAGGTGGAGTGAATCCCGGAAAGTTGAAATTAAAATGTGTTTTTCCTGATTTAGCGAGATGGAGTAGAAAAACATGCCACACTTTTAAGAATTTTACAAACCCTGCATTAGTTTTACCTCAATTAATTTTGACAAAAAGTGAACAAAAAATCAAAGGGGTATAAATTGATTTTTGTGAGGCAACTTGTATCCGAGTAGGAGATGTATCATGATTAACGGATTTATTAAAATGTTATTAAAGAATCATTAACTGGAGTAAATAGACTAAAACAGGGAATTTGCTGTAATTTAGCCTAAACTGTGCAAAAGATACAGATATTTTACATTAAGAACCTCCCCCCCCCAAAAAAAAAAACTATCCCTTAAGAACATGTTTTATTTGACAACTTCATGCTTTTTGATGAAAGAATGTCTTAAAATCCAATCATTACCTGCAGCCCTGATCCTTAGTCATGTTTTTGTTTTGCAGAGTGATTCTTCCCGTGGAGTTGGTGAGTCTGCTGGTGGTGCACGGAGGAGGTCTAGTTCTGGATCTAAGTGCTGGATATTTGCTGTTTTTTGACGCCACGCGTCCGGTCGCGTTTTGTTTCGTGTCCTACTTCCACTGCATGAACTCCCAGCTGTTCAGCATCGGTCAGTGAGCTTCTTTCACTGCTTTTTACTCCCAGGACAGCTTTAAAATCTTTGTTTCAGTTCACAGTTATGTACATCTTGTTAACCCCTGTTCAGGGATGTTTTCCTACACAATGTTGGCAACCAGTCCTCTCTTCTGCTACCCCGACTGGCCCAGGAGATTCTTCGCCCGCTTCCCATCGTTCATCAGTGGAGTCCTGCCGCTCACCTCGACGGCAATTCAGCCCAGCGCCTCCTGCTTTTACCCTGAAATTTGCAGCAGCGACCGTCGGGAGACACAAAATCCTGCAAAAGCCTCCAAGATGAGATTGAAGCACAAGCTGGGAGCTCTTTTTACTATTCTTTACATTGCCGAGCAGTTTTTCATGCCTTATTCACACTTTATCACAAAGGTGTGTATCTCAAAGTCTTTAATCTTTTCTTTTCGGTGCAGAAAAGATTGTACCCCCACCTGTGATCGAAAGCCTTTTTAAACCCCTCCAGAGTTGACCTAGTTGCTTAATCAGAGTCAACAGTCATTGTTTTACCATGAACAGCAGTTCGAAAAGTTGAAACTAAACCCTTATCATATCTTATTTGTCACTGATAAACTGAAAACTTGGGTGTTCTCTCCACTGCATGTGATGTGAGGAATAAAGAGAATGTGATTTTAAATATTTCCCTTTTTTTGGTTTGTTTAGGGTTACAACAACTGGACCAACGGTTTGTATGGCTACTCCTGGGACATGATGGTCCACTCGCGCAGCCATCAGCACGTAAAGATCACCTATAAAGATGGGAAAACGGGTGAAATCGGATATCTGAACCCTGGGGTGAGAAGCCTGGAAAGATCAAATAATGTGGGGGATTAAAAAAAATGTAAATAGTTTGGATCCATTCATTGAGTGGAGATTTGATTTTTTTTTTTTATGCTCAGAATCAGAAATATTTGATTTTTTTTTTTTGCCCTCCAATACTATTTTTAATACTCTAAAAGAGCCTCGATTTTATGTTGCTTTGATTCCCGCCTGTGTTCAGGTGTTCACTCAGAGCCGTCGCTGGAAAGATCACGGAGACATGCTGAAGCAGTATGCTACGTGTCTCAGTGGCCTGCTGCCACACTACAACATCTCTGATCCTGAGATCTACTTCGATATCTGGGTTTCCATCAATGAGCGCTTCCAGCAAAGGTAGGGGAGCATTTAGATTCAAGAAGCTGGATTAGGTGGACTTCAAACTGGCCCTGTTCTCCCGTCTTGAAGGATCTTTGATCCTCGCGTTGACATTGTGAAGGCAGAATGGTCGCCTTTCAAACCGAACCCATGGCTGATGCCCCTGCTGGTGGACCTCTCACCTTGGAGGACCAAGTTCCAGGAGATAGAGGGCAGTTTGGACAATCAGACTGAGATCGTCTTCATTGCTGATTTCCCTGGTTGAGTCTTTCTCTCTTTGTCCAAATTGTTTTGTAAAGCAGCAACATTTATTTATTTGTGGTAACCCTCAGCTTGTTTCCTCTCAGGTCTCCACTTGGAGAACTTTGTGAGTGAAGATCTGGGAAACACCAGCATCCATGTGCTGCAGGGGCAGGTGAATGTAGAGATAGTGGATGAGAAGAGGAACCACACTGTGCAGCCAGGAGAACAGATACAGGTACGGTTAGTGCTCTGAATTTTATTTTTTCAGATCAGAAATGAAAGGTTTTTCTGTTTTCACATCCTAATAAAACATTTTCAACAAAACAGAAAACTGGTTTAAAACTATTATGTACTGCTGGTCAAAAGTTAACACACTCATATGATATTCAATCTAATATCAATTTATTCTCTGATGACTATATTTTTTTCTTTATTTTTCTTTGGAAAAAAGACACATCTTTACAGAATTTCACATGTAGTTTACATTTTTCTTCCCCTCTCATCTTTTTTTTTTTTTTACTAAATACATTAATATAAACCAAAACAATTACAGAAACAAGAGAACTGTACAGATAAAGATCAACATGAATAGAAAGGAAGTCCTCCCATGATTCTGCTCACTGTCAGATTCCTTTTTTTTCTGTTTTTCCTCTCTTTCCTCCTAAGAAAGAAAAAAACTCATATCAGTTAATTATAACTTAAAAATACATCTGTGTCTTCTCCTGTATTCCTTTCTGTTCACAAACAAATAACATTTTACAGCAGTGATCCCCTCAGGAAACAACTGGAACAAAAAAACCCAACAACGTAAAGTGAAAGTTTAGGAAAAAATAATATAGAATGTGTAAATGTAAAACAATATAAAACATTACTGCTTTTTCCAATCCGAAGTTGGTTAGAATAATAAATTTGAAAGAACAATCTAAATGGTAGTTTGCCTTACATAAACTCTGTTTTCTGTTATGTTGCTGTGTGCAGGTTCCTGCTGGGGCTTATCATAAAGTTTACACTGTGTCCGAAAGCCCGTCCTGCTACATGTACGTCTACGTCAACACCACAGAGGCAGCACTGCTGCAGAACTTCACCAAACTGGAGGAGATCCAGGAGCGCATCAGAAATGGAACAGGTGATACGCAACAAAGATCCAATAAATCCATGCAACTAGTTGCACTAAAATACACAAAGTTTGTTGCAGTATTTGAAGAAAGATTTATTACCTTTTTATTTTTCATGTTCGTATCCATTGAGGGTTCCTCATGTTTCTGGTTCCTCCATCCAAAGATGTTGCTAGAAGATGTTGATAATTCAGTCTCTCTGTCCAGAAATGGAACCTCTCCCTCCTGAGCTTCAGCCTCTAATGGCTGCAGATGATGACAAAGAGGCAGAGGTCAACGCCACGGACCCCGTGGTGCAGCTGTTCCTGAAGAGGCAGCGTCGGATTAAGGAGGTGAAGAAACGCAGGGAGGCGGGTGTGTTGGAGCGACTGGATCGCTTTGCTGTTAGAAAGTACTACGCGATACGGAGAGGGTGAGTGCCGACGGAAACAGTTCAGGTTACGCTCCTACTGAGTCTAGGAGGGTAAACAAGAGCATTGATTTTGATCATTGAAAAATTTAAAGTCTGGGTAAGAATTAAAGACAGTGAACATGGAAAGATATTATTGTTTCAACTTTCTCCGTGTTTCCTTTCATTAATGTGAAAATCTAACTTTTTACAAGAAGAAGATGAATAAACCAATTTTCCAACTGTGATTCATTTTCATATCTATTTTTTCCTAACAACGGTCAATGTCCCACTGAGTGCTAAATTATAGCAGTAAATCTTTAATTTTTTCCAAATGTCCTCATCTTTTCATTTCTGTGATTCCATATTGAACAAATGACCCGAGGAAACTTTTATCAGGCAAAAAAATAAACAGGAGATTTTGTTTTGTAAGGATGAGGAGTCAATTGAACAGTTAAAGCAACAACCAGCTCCAGGTTATGTTATCTGTGGTCAACTACATAATGAGAAAACCAAGATTATTAAAAGAAAATTAAAATACTATCAAAATAATCATCTTAAAAACAAGCTAGGGGTTTTAGTACATGGAGAAAAGTAAACATGAAAATGTTTTTGATTTCTTTTACAAGCCAAGATCCTTCCTTAAGATGTTGTAATAAAACCATTATAACCTTAAAATCTCCTCTCAGGATGACCGGATAACCACGCTTGCAAAACACTATTTTTGACATTTTTTATATGGTTAAAGTTATTGCAACAAAATCACCTTGAAAACTTGAGATCAGTTAATAACTAGAGCAATGCTCGCCCAGAGGGGAAGCTCTTAACCTTGTTTGTTTCTCTGGTAGATTCCTGATGACAGCCATTGCAATGAGAAACCTGGTGTTTGGTCTCCCTCCTGTGGAGCAGCTGAGGAGAGAAGTAGCCTTCGCCAACATGAAGGAACCGGAAGCAGAGGCCAACGCAGACGAGACACTCAAACAGGAAATTGGTCATGCAGAACTTTGAAGAGTTAAATGGATAAATGACACCCAGGTGCTGAATCAGACATTCCTATAGCTGTTACTGCTAGACTGTTACTAAATGGGGTCCTCTCTGCCCAGGATATGGAAGAACTCCAACATCGTTTGGATATCAAATTATTTTCAAGTGAATTATTTAGCTCTTAGATTTGAGCTTTATGAGGAAAACACACTGCAGAAAAACCAAAATCCTGAATGTCTGTGTTCATGCATGATGACATCACTTCTATAAGGGCATTATTATACGATCTGGTGGAAGAGGTACTTCTAAACATGCCAGACTATAAATACTGCGTTGTTCAGAATGAGGCTGAATGACTTTTTTATTTTATTTTATTTTAAAAATTTTATTCTGATCAGTTTTTTTCTTTTTGTCAAAGTGTGAGAGAAACACACTTGATGACAAATGTAAAAATAATTGCAATTTAAAAAAAAATAAAAACTGTATAAAATGTTTATTTAATAAAGTCAGCTTTGACAAAATAGTAGAAATCGTTTATTAGTGTTTGTATGTTACAAAGCATTTGTTAATGTGCGACAATTAAAATCAGAATTCGTTTTAGTTTGGCATTATGACACAGACACGATACACACTTAATACATACATAAAAATCTTCATGAATGTAAAGAGGAGGAATTTCTTATTACTTCATTTTAATGTAAAAAAAAAAAAAAAAAGACCTTTCAGTGTTGAGAAATATACATCCAGTTAAGAAAAAGATTGACTGATCATCGTCTTCTGTCCAAAGAGTCACTTGCAACATAATGTTGTTTCACAGATTTCTCTGACTTGCACAGAGACACGAGGAGTAGCTGTTTTTATATTGCACAATATGTTACTGGCTGCAAGTATTTCCAGTTATCTACATTTAAAAAAACTACCATTAAAACAAAGCGCCGTTTTCATCTCATCAGTAAGATTTTCTCACCTGGTCTTTTAAGTGTTTATTCCCTTTATTTGACAAAACATGCATGGATTTTAGTGCTAGATACAAGTTTTTGGAAAAACAAGGAAAAATGATTCATCTTTGTGTAAAAAAAAAAAAAAAAAAAAAAAAAGTGCATATTCAGAAGTCACTT
>JAUZNJ010029682.1:0-15267 GCA_034780135.1 Jordanella pulchra
TATATATATAAAAATAAATAATAATTTTATTTTTTTTATTAATGGGTCATTTAATGTTGGGATAGGATAGACCACTGGCCTTAAGGGGTGCTTTGATTGTAAAATGATTACTGCAACCTAAAACTGCCACCCACCCCCCAAACTGAAAAGGGCAAGTGTTTTACAAGGAAGAAAAGAAATTGCCATCTTTAATCAAATGGCATCCTCGTGGATACTAGCTGAGAGTAACGGTTTTTTATTTATTTTTTTGTTTTGTTTTTCCCTTTCCATCTTGTGTTGTGAAAAATTGTGCCCGTTTTACTTCTTAAAGTGCATGAACTTGTTTTCAGATTGCATAGAGGTGAAGTAAACAAAGATAATTCAGATGATGTACTTAAGTGATATTTTGTGTGTAACCTAGATCTTGACCCAGATGGGAAAGAAAATTCCCTAGACAACGGTGGCATTTCATTTGGTGAGCCACTGCCTTCAACACCATCGCCCTCCATGGACCCCAAACCCTTGTCCCCTAGCGCATCGCCCCCGTCCCCTCCCAGGCAGAGGCCACCGTATCCGCCTCAGTATCCAGCCCGGGCTGCCCCATGGCAGCGGGGCAGAGGACCGAGGTGGAGGGGAGGACAGGGTAGGGGGCAAATGTTTGAGGACCCTGCTGTGATGAGGATAGTGGAGGGACGACCAAGCCTCATGGTGATTTAAAAAAAAAAAAAAAAAAAAACTGTTCTGAATTCAGTTTAGATGTTTGTTTTTATAACTTCTGTTTTTCTTTTTGTTTACCCTTTAAGAGTCTCGACAGTGCTATAGTGGATTGTGGGCATGCAGTGTTCAGGAGTACCTCTCTGGAAAATGTAAGAGCTTAGACTTGCTTTTCCTTTGCTTGCAGTTGGTGCCGCCTTAATGTTTAACAATTCTTCTCTAGAGAACGCAGCCCCCCTACTGGAAAAACAGGAGAGCACCTGGATCAATACTCCAGGTCAGGAGGAAAACATGGCATTATTATGACAGCTTTTACTCTGGGCTTTTTTTTTTTTTTTTTTTTTAAGTCCATTTATCTTGTTTGATGGGTTTAACTCTGTAGGACAGCGCCATAGTGTGTGTGATCGGTCACAGAGCGCGGGGTCAGCACATGAACTCTGACCTTCTGGACCTACCATACCCCATCTCTTCCTTTGGAGAAAGGAGAGGAGAACCCAGAGGATCCTACTCCAGAAGGCTGTTTGGCCAAAGAGGGCCCTCTCAGGTAGATTTTATTTTTTAACTTAGACTATTTTCTTAGTGGAAACTTTGTCATTCAAAATGAGTGACGGTGAACTTAAACAAGATTGCAGAGCCTCAACATTTAGGATCAAATGTTAAAGTTCAGGATTTAGAAGCCCTCATCAATGTAACTCGGAAAAAAAACAATCCACCATGGCAGGAAACGGGCCGGACAGATATGATTACATTCTAGAGATGGTCCCTTCCTCTACCAATCTGTGTACAAAGTAAGGTCCACAATAAGATGGCTGAGCTCGTTTGTGTTGAGGCCAGTTCAACTCATTTACAGCAGAGTTCTGACCTTAGCCCGAGGGACCAATTTTGGAATGAACAGACACTGAGAGCCAGGTATTGTCATCTAACATTGGTCTATGACCCAAAAAATGCTTCTAGAAGAGTAGTGAAAGAAATCCCATTACAGTGCTCCTAGTCCTGGTGAACCTTTTCAGAACAGTTTAAGCTTTTTTAAAAAAAAAAAAAAAAAAAAAAAATAGTAATAGAGCACACTTGGAGACAAAATGAAGGTTAGACGTGTAACATACCTGTGAAAGTTCTCAGTCATCAAGGTCATAGTGAATCCTGGAAAGTTCAGTTTAAGCAACTGGGTGGGAAGTTTTCTAGAAGAGGTTTCTCCTCCAATCCAAGAGGCTTCTTCAGTTCTAACTGATTTGGGGGCACTGAGTTTAATATTGTGTAGGTGTAACAAAATACACCTTGAATAAGGTGACCCATAGTGTATTGCCCATTGAGAGCACCTGGGGTGTGTTGACTGTCCTAGGGGGGTTCTGATGCGTTATTAACTCGCTCATCAGAGTGGTCACATGTCTCTCAGGAGTCGGGTGGGGGCAGTTGGGAGGTGGATTTTCTGGGTATAGATCTTAATAGTGCTTTGTATGTACAGGGGTTGGACAATGAAACTGAAGCACCCCTCATTTTAGTGTGGGAGGTTTCATGGCTAAATTGGACCAGCCTGGTGGCCAATCTTCATTAATTGCACGTTGAACCAATAAGAGCAGAGTGTGAAGGTCCACTTAGCAGGGCAAGATACCAGTTTTGCTCAAAATATTGCAGTGCACACAACATTATGGGTGACGTACCAGAGTTCAAAAGAGAAGCACGTCTTGCTGGCTCATCTGTGACCAAGGCAACAAGTCTTTGTGATGTATCAAGATCCACGGTATCCAGGGTAATGTCAGCATACCACCAAGAAGGGCGAACCACATCCAACAGGATTAACTGTGGACCAAGAGGAAGCTGTCTGAAAGGGATGTTCGGGTGCTAACCCGGCTTGTGTCCAAAATGCATAAAACCACGGCTGCCCAAATCACAGCAGAATGAAATGTGTACCTCAACTCTCCTGTTTCCACCAAAACTGTCCATCGGGAGCTCCGAGTCAGGAAACATTTTCCTCCACCAGCATCACCCTGTGACCTGGCCACTATCCTGCAAGAAGAATGGCTTAAAATCCCTCTGACCACTGTGCAGCACTGGTATATATCATTCCCAAGACGAATTGACGCTGTATTGGCCGCAAAAGGAGGCCCTACACCATACTAATAAGTTATTGTGGGCTAAAACCAGGTGTTTCCGTTGTTGTTGTCCAACCCCTGTTGGTTACAAGTTCAGGTTTACAAAGATTGTCTTCCTTGGTCAGAATATGGACGTTGTCCTCAAATTAGTGTCCTTTAGCCTTCAGGTCTAGATGGTCACCTGAGCCCTGTCCTGAGGAGTTGGCCCTCCTGTGTTGAGCCATGTTCCTCTGTAGGACTGGTCTGTGCACTAGTAGGATGCTGTAAAACAACTGTTGCACAATGGGCTGTTTTACATGGGATGTGATTTTGATGCATGTGTTGGTTTGAGCTTTAGATGTGGGGCACAAATATGTGGTTTCTGTTGGGTTAGTAGAAAAGAAACATCCTAAATGGCATTTGTTTTATGCTGAACTGCATTATATAACAGTTTGACTGACCTTTAGCATTACCATCTTTGCTTAATAAAATTGGAGAAAATTGGGTCATTAGTGGTGGTCCTTCTGAAATAGTCATTTAGATTCATGTTTATTATTCTTAAGAAAATAAATATATGGAGCTCATTTGTACAGCCCCTTTATTTTAAAATCTAATTTCCTTTTTTCAACAGGACTCACCAGGTTATATACACAAAGTTGGCTAGTATGTGGATTTATACTGACGTAGCATTAGCAACATTAAAAGTTTTGTGGTATGTTTATCACCGCATCCTGGTTTTATTTCATAATAAGTAGAAAGTTAACGAAGTAGCAACACTCAGACTACAGGTGAGTCCCTGATTGGTAGAATCATCTGAAATCACAATTTGGTGGAATAGACGAGAGTGGTGATTGCAAGTTAGGCTAAAGTTCGCATCTTCCCAGCATTGACGTCCATACAGGAAGACTAAAATCCAACTTGTGGAGAACAGGCTTCTGTGGGCCTGGGTTATATATCATGCAAGGCATCCTTCTTTGGTTTTGTTGCAATTCTTATACATTTTTGTCTTACAGATGCATGCACCAATGATGCCAAGGTCGCCCATCTTCTCACGTCAACCACTGACACCACGGCAACATTTTAACCAGGTTTTATTAAAAACCCTTGTAACCTTAGATTCAGCTACATTTAACATCTCATACATTTGAGCCCAAATTATTTATATTCCTTAATTAGATTGAAATTAAACTGTTGCTTTAAGATATCTTTAAGAAGTAGGTATACATTTGAGGTGAAATAAACTTATGGTTTTTAAATTTGTTATGCCGAATCAGACAGGAGGATTCATGTTCCCACCAAATCGCCCTTGTCCCTCAACTCCTCGGCCACTGACTCCCAAGATAATGCAGCTTCGTTTCGGTGCCAATTCTCCCAGACCATCCCCCTTCTACAGCCCCTCGACCAACAGAGTCCAGCCTTTCAGGTAACTTTTTCATCCTAAAGGGCAACATGGGATTTGTTTGGGGAAAAGTTGGGATTTAATTTGGGAGTCTTGTTGCTTTAAATTTGACTGTATCCCGTCCCAAGGAAAATTGAAACTGTGATACTCATTGCTGGAGTTTCTTTTGCAATAGATCAAATTAAATTTTTCTTTTTTTTTTTTTTTTTTTTTTTTTTTTTTTTTTTTTTTTTTTACCTCTAAAAATGCTGAACTCCCCCAAAATAAATTATAGAAGTAATTCAGTGGTTGTTGGTTAGATGCACCAACAAGTGGAATCCATGAACCACCAGATGGCGCTGCCGCGGCTAGATCCTAATTTGTTTCATTAGATAACATCTGCATGCCATCTCGCATGTTTTGATTAAACCTCTGTACGTTTTCCTGACCCAACAGTTACTGTGGTCCTGTCACACAACTCCATCCTCAACATAAACGGCTTCTCAGTCAAAAACAGCATCTGTTTCAAAGGTTGGTCCTATGTTAACCATAAAGAGGTCTCAGAAAAATAACTACTAAAGTCAGTGCCGCCTTTTTTTTTTTAAGAAAGTCTCAGGGCTCTGACCCTTACTGTAACCTCATGACGGCCAAAGAAAAGGAGTGGATCATTCGCCTGCAAATGATTCAGCTGCAAAGCGAGAATCCTTACCTTGATGATTATTATTATCAGGTAGTAAAAAAATCTTTTGTATAATTTCATCTTATTTTATTTGGTAAGAGGTTGTTTTTTTTTTTCTTCTTGTGCTTTTGAATAGGAGTATTATCGCCGATTAGAAGCAAAGATGGCAGAGGAAGAGCTTGGCATCAGGAGCAAGAAGGAGCCACCCAAGCTTACAACACCGTACATCACAAAAACTGATGCCTACACACCAGGTTTCCATTTTGTCCCATTTATGTTATTTCAGGTAATGCTCTGCTGCAGGTTAACTGTGTCAAATTCTTCTGATCTTCTCAGTTTTCCACATCGAAGGCTCTCTTGGTCAAGTCGCCGTGTCCACATGTTACTCTCCTCGTCGTGCCATTAGTGCAGTTAATGCAGTTCAGACTCATTTTTCTCTTGAGGTCGGTTGTCCAGCCCTTGTATGTGCTGTTGATGAGGCCTTGCTCAGCATTTTAATCTTCACCCCACCTAATTCATTTTTCTTTTATAGGAACAAAAAGATACCAGACAAGAGCGACTAGAGATTCTCAGCAAAATAGAAAAGGTATCTGTGGCAGTTTATCTCTGCCATATTTTTCCAGTCTGCTTCGTTTTAAAAAATATTTTTATTTTATTTTAAACGGCTATTGAATCCAGTTTCCTTCTGCTGTTCTCACTGCTCTGTTCACTTGAAGCAGATGGAATAAGAACAATTCTGCTGGTAAACAGGCACCTAAAATAACTTAAATCTTGCTCAAGTGTATTGGCAACATGTATAAACTAGTGACTATTTACAATTAAATGGATATACTCAACATAAATATTAAACCAGATTTTTTTTCAGTACTGAATGCTAATTGCGATTACCACTGTCCAAAGATCATGCTGTAATTAACCCTTTAGTTTAACATCTTTTAAACCTCTTTTGATGCCGAGCCTTTGTAAAGATCCAATGATGCTTTGGCTTCTTTAGCAACTCTTTACTCCCAGGGTTTACTTATACCTAAATCCATCTCTACTTCCTAGATTGCAAATTGTCAAAGAGGAAGTGAAGCAGCCCCACAGAATTGCTCAATATGTCTTATTTGTGAACTGTCCACAGAACATATTTTTACAGCCTCCTTGTTTTTTTTTTTCTTCTCCTGGGAGAGAGAACAAGCTTCCATTTTT
Source organism: Jordanella pulchra (assembly GCA_034780135.1). Lineage (NCBI taxonomy): Eukaryota > Metazoa > Chordata > Actinopteri > Cyprinodontiformes > Cyprinodontidae > Jordanella > Jordanella pulchra. Next base: position 6,011 of record JAUZNJ010029682.1, read on the forward strand.
GTAAAGTCTATAAAATGGCATTTAGTCATATTTATAATATTTAATAAAACTCTACCGGTATTCAGATGTTCTAACTAAAACACGTCAAAATTGCAAGAAAATGCTCTCATGAAAAAATTTACACAGGGACTGAATAACTGTGAAACTACAGTAGTCACTGGAAGTTGCAGTGCTTTGATTTGGATGAAATCGTAGCAATATTGTAATTTATTACAAAAATAAACATTTTGTGCATTTTTCATAGCTCTGCTTTAGAGTAAACTTTGAGTTTTAAAGCTAATCTGTTTTAGAAGTGCCCATTAAAAAAGTGTATTATGTAATGAGCAGTCCTCAGTATTTGTTTTTTCTTCTCCTCTTCCCCTGCAGCTCTTCATAGTCCTGCTTGAGGTGGAGGAAACTGACAGGATGAAGACCACAGTTTCCTGTGAAATGGAAGACACAATGTTGATGGAAAAAATCCAGAGGAAAGTTGAGCACATCTACTCAGAGCTGCAGCACCACAACTCTTTGTGAGTCAGTTACATGCAAGACCTTTATCTTTTTTTGGGGGGGCAGGAAGACTTGTAAGAACCTATGGGGGACGACTTGTACAACTAAGCAGGTCTCATCTTGGTTAGATTTAGGACTAAGGCTTGAATTTGAGTTTAGGTGAGTTGTGGTGTTAATGGTATTTATTATTAACCCATTGAAAGGAAATTAATGGAAGTAAATAGAAAGTCCCCTTAAAGATAGCAGGATTTCCTTTTTTTTTTTTTTTTTAACTAGTCGACGTAATAAAAATGTATGTGGAATAAACGGTTAATTTCCCATTTAGAGATTCGGGAACAGAGTTTCTTCCTGTCTTGAGTGTATCGAAAGGCAAAAAGCTCCTTGCTCGTCTGCTGCCATTCTTAAAGAATGATTCAGCGATAAAGATCTTGCACATCATTGCATCTAACCTTCCTACAGTGATGAGCAAAGATACTGAGGAGGTGGGTCAGAATTAAAGGCTTGTTATGGGCACTCGGCTTGGGTCAAGTGGGATCTAGTCTTTGGTCTTTAAAGTAAACTATCAAACCTTTCACATTTAAATTTCTTAGGAATTAATCTGTCCTTTTAACTTCAGACCCTTCCAGTACTTTATCTACCTCTCCGAAACGTGATTGGTGGGCTGACATTCAGTCAGCTCATCAAAGTCCTCAGAGATCTGACGTCTTCGGAGTCTCTGTCAACATTGGAGTGCCTCTCTCTGGCTTGTCAGAACAAGGTGTGTTGCTCTGAAGCTGTTTGTGTGTGTGTGTGTGTGTGTGTGTGTGTGTGTGTGTGTGTGTGTGTGTGTGTGTGTGGTTTTTTTGTTTTTTTTTTTCCTAATGAATGTTCTCCCTTTAGTTTGGGCTGACCCTGCTGTATGCTCTTCTTTCCCATGGGGAGAAACTGCTTTCATCAGGTGTTCCTCTTGAGCCCAGCATTGGCGACTTTGAGACCTGGTGGGGGAAATTTTAAGCTTAAATTATTTAAGTAAAGTTTAAATGTTGATATTTTTCCATCCCTGTCACCTTTTTAGGACTGACATAATTTTCCAGGTAGCGGGACAGTTGTCCCAGTCTTCGCTGGTGGAGCCGCTTCTCCTTCCTTCAAACCTGCTAACACTCTTTTGTAGGTACCTTGATAAGCGTACTGTGCACCAACTAAAAAGCAACTTGGAGTAAGTCCTTTCAAGTATTTAAATCTGAACAAGTTTATTATTTTTATTTTTTTTCACCATTACCAAATGTCTTTTATTCAGGTCTGCAACGGGGTGCCTGGCTCTACCATCGTAAGGAGAATGGTATCTAGTGAGTTGCTAAGTTAAAGTCCAGGTTATGGTGAACCCTAGATGGGAAGAATCCGTCTTTGGTGCAAAGCATAAGTGAAGTTTTGTGATTATACCTTTTTTGGTTTAAAATCCCCACCCTCACATGTCCTCACATTCCTGATTCTTAAATGGTTTCCCTTTTTTATTTCCTTTAATTGTTTTACTTTATCCTCCATAAAGCATCTTGTTAGTTTAAACTCATTTCTTTTAATGTTTCTAACAATCAGCTTATATCTGACATTATCCTTATTTCATGGCTCTTGAGATGTTTGTGATCAATTTAAGATAAGTCTCGATAGTTATCGTGACTCGGATTATTTATAATTGTAAAGCTGGAACTTTGTTGCTTATATAAACCATCAAAGGAATTTTTCAACCCAACATTAGGTAATAGTTTTGGGTCATTTTGTAAATATGTATTGTCTATACATTTATGCTAAATGGGATCTATGTGACACATTTTTCCATCCTATGTTTCAGTTGTAAAGAATGTTTTCTTTATTGTATGTATTTGGAAATGGGAATAATTTAAATTGCACACCTGTAGAGCACTTGCAATATGAATAAAAAAATATCAAATTTGATCAAAAGCCTAATTTACAAGCTTTTACAACAAGTTTAGCTTGAGAATGATTTTTTTTTTTTTTGTTTTTTTTTTTTTTGAAAAAAGTCCATTTAATAAACAATCAGAACATTAATTGGAAGTAAATGATTGCTTCAGCTGCTTCAAATTAAGTGAAAGTTACTTCTGGGAAGAAAAAGTATCCTTGCAGAAGTTCTCCACCAGTCAAAAGGGATAAAAAAAAAAGTGCTGAAAAGCTGAGCGCAGATGGCAAAAGTCTCAACTCCTGTTTCACTATAAAGTCTTTACATTCCACAGATGCAAGAGAATCTTTCCTGAGATAAGTAATGCTCGTACTTTATTTGCCACCGTAAACGGTTTAACAAACCCTCATGAGACTGTAGCATCTGAATTTTACTTGAGCCTCCAAGGATGTTGCTAATTCCTTTACTTAAAAAAAAAAAGCAGTCTCCACATTGATATCAATGCAGTACCAAAGCTGTCTCTTAATAAAACTGACATTGAGGTTTCCCAATATGACCAAATGAAACACAAAAACCTACAGTCTTGAGGTTTGACTCACAGCTTTCTAAAAAAAATCTTTGTCATAACATTTAATTTAACTCAAACGCTAAACATGTCCCTTTGTCGGTTTATTTATTTGCTTCTCTGCAGGCCCTAAACTTTTTCAAATTACTGTTGAAAAACTTAAAGTTGCTACTGCAAAACTACAGGCTCATCTCTGTTCTGTTAATGACCTGATTATTTGACTTCCAAATGTGCCCGACACCAGATTCTTAAGGATTGTAATTGAGGAATCCTGGGTTTGTTGACTAATCTAGACCTAGATCAATCCAGGTCTAGGTAGATTTAACTAACCAGGGTTGGTTAATAGCTTTACTATTACACTTTCAAAGGTTAAAATGACTAACCTAAGGGTTGCCATAAACAGTTGGGCGGGGGAGTCGCCCTTAATCTTGAGTAAAGTAATATTTAGCCTAAATTAAGCCTGATTGTGCAGCACTTATAAATGCATAGTTTGTAGCTGCATTGAACCTGACATTTCATCTGAACTGCACTTCAAATAAGTAAAGTTCATTAACGCTGGATGGTTTCTGGGAACAGACCTGCTGGGCCACTACTGTTAGGGGTGAATCGAACCCTTAGCATAATGCTACTACCATCGTGGGTAAGAGTTGTTAGGTTTGGATTGGAAACCCTCTCAACTGCTCCAGACAGTTTTGCTTTCTGCCGTTATCCCTGGGTGGTTAGTCCCAAAAGCCTGTCATAACTAGAAGCTCAAATAACACTTTCAAAGTGTTAATAATGCAGAATTATTTTTTTTGTTTTAGACTTTTACCATTTGCAGTCCACTCACTGCCCGTTTCAGGGCCAACTATGTTCAAAGGTGGCCTTCAACTTAGCTAAACTAATAATTAAAACCCTTATAACTGTTGAATGTTTCTGTTGGTGTTTGTCTTATTGAAACCGTCATGAAAGTAACAATGTTAAAAGATCTATTCAGTTGTAACCCAAACGCTAACTTGCTCCTACATGTACATAACTTGATATGGCTTTTCATTCAAAATTATCAACCTGTGTTTAGTAATTTGGCTTTTACAAGAGTTTAAATCGATGTTAAAAGTTCATTCTTGAATGAGGTAAAATGTTTATTTGCATCTTATGACATCCTGCTCCCTGCAACTTGAAATGAACTTGACTGTAGGTACCCAAAAAGTGATCAGAGACCAAAAGCAGAATAATCAGCAATGAATTCAAACACATTTGTTGCCAGGTGGTCAAAAGCTGGACAGAAGAGTCTGTTTAGATGCCAAGTATGTGAGAGGTCTCTGTGAGGGGAAGTGAGACATTAACCCCTGCTTGACCTCATAAAGACAGGATTTTGACTTCAGGTGAGGAATTTATGCAAAAGGTGAGACCTCTTTCTCTTTTTGCAGCCACTTTTAGCTTTAAATGCACAGATGCACAGGAGGACAACTCAAAACTTACTGATGTTGTACTCTTCAAATAATCTCATAGTGAAAAATTTTTTAAGTAACATGGAACGGTTTCTACCACATTAAGATTTAAAACTTTGTAACCCTACAGCACAACTTGCTGCTGCAGGATGCTAGCAAAATTACACTTGTGGCCAAAACTTTGCATAAACTTAAGTGATTAGTGATTTAACAAAAAATGTAAATGTCTTAACAACTTGTAGATTGTCTCCAGTATACATTAGGTCAAAACAAGACTTGAACTATAAAATCTATAAACCTCACAATAGCCAAATATTTTATCTTTTTCGTGTTGAAGCCATATAATCGGTTCTGTCATCAGCCTGGATTAACATTTGAATGCCTCTTATTATAAATCCTTGCATCTTTTTAAGCTGGTTGTTGGGAGTTTAAACCTTCCACATGTACATACTTGTTTGATAATGTTGAGGGGGGGGGAGAATACAGATGTTAAATGTTGGCCAGAGTCCTTTAAGTATTTGATCGGTTTGGGATAGTTATGATTACTTTCATTAATTACCACCCATCTAATTGCCAAAGGGTTGGGCCAATCATTTAACCATTTAAAAACAATCCAAAAGCAACCAGTGCGTAGATGACAGTAATTTGTTCACATGGACATCACCACATGTCAGATAAACCATAAAGGAGGAAAGGTGACCCAGATGGACGGGATGCTAATTTAAAATAGTAGCTTAATTTCTGGTACTGTCGGAATCTGTAGGAAAGATGGAATGTTTCCAAAGCAGCCAACTTGTCTTTTATTCAGCCAACAATGAACTTTTGTAGCTAGTAGATCAGCCTGGATGCACTCTGTAAAGTGGTTGGGTATTTCAAGTAGGCAATTATTTGTTAACCTTGAAACAAACAGGGGAGGTTCTGGAGAGGATGGGCTCCCTGGACCAGAGTGTATATCAGTACCCTCTCAACTTGGGGACTTCTACTTTTCCAGCTCCTTAATCTTCTACTTTATTTAAAACAGGTTTGCAATGGCAGGACGGCTTCTCCTTCAAGGAGTACTAATTCTTTGCTTGGTGCAGGCAGCACACACAGGGGGTGAGTTTCTGATTAACCAAAGTATGACCTCATTTTTGTAATATTTTATGTTTAGAACTCTGGCAATGTAAATAGGATATTCAAAAGTTTATCTCTAAAGGTAATGAGGTATTTTTATGAGATTGCACCCTATGTTTTGTTTAAATTCCTGCAATAAATGTAAAATTCACTTGCAGAAAAACAAAGAACTCAGACAATGTTTTAAGTGCTGCAAACTAATGATGCCCCTAGAATAAATTCTTAAGGCATACTTTCTCTTCAATTATACTTCAGTCAGCTTGTTTTAAATACCATTTTCCTGGATCAGAGGAAGTTTTTTTTTTTAGCTTATTTGAAGATTTATGCTGTAATGCTGTTAGCTTTTAGGGACTTTACGCAGTGATATATTTATATATCGAGGAATTTATGATGATCCCTGAGGAAATTTGCAGAAGTTACTAATTTAAAATCATTTAATTGTAGTCTTTCTTTATATACATTTGCTTATATTAAAATATATAATCAGTTATTCTAATTGCACTTTTTTTTTTTTAGTTGCCTAAAGATGTTTATTACTCTTATGGTCACCAAAGATCACATTACTTTCTATCTTTAGTACTTTTTCCAATAACAGACTCGCATAAAACTGCTTTTTGTTTCATATATTTTTTTTCCTCTGAACAAAGGGAAGACCGAAAACCTTCACAATAAGAATCACAATTGGTAAAAAAGATTGAATGTTTTTTGATGACTTTATCTTTCCTTTTTCACTCTTCCTTGGTTCACAAATGGTAAACTGAACACAATACAATAAAACAATACTCTCAAACTTGCTGTAACTGAAGAAAAAAAGCAACTTTAGGCCTTCAGGCTGGGTTTTTTTTTTGTTTTGTTTTGTTTTTTTTTTTTTTTTTTTTTTTTTTTTTTTTTTAAAGTGTATTTGATTTACCAAGCTAATTAAAATTGTTAAATTGAAGTTTTTTGATCAGCTACACCTCAGAAAAAGCGGGTCCGTTTTTTACCATCCTGTCATGGGTTATCGTCTCTTTGAAATGTGTTAACGTGTCTTTTCATGTCTGTTTTCTTCTGTAACAAGAAGGTGAATTCTTGAGTCTGAGTTATGAACTGACTTTCAGCCAAGAAAGGAGATGATAGAGTTGACAGCTCTGTTAGACCTCGTTAGACTTTTAACTTTTTTTTTTTTTTTTTTTTTTTTTTTTTACTGGGATTCTGACCAAAACAAAGTAGGCTACAGCTGTAAGGCGAAGTAGAAAAAGATACAGAATTTTTATGTCTGTCTTGTAAAGTCGAAAAGTTTCACTCAAATAACCCTTATTAAAAATCAAGTGTAACAAATTGCAATATATGAGTTCTGCACTAAAAAAAATATGGGTTTTATGGAAACTTACCAAAAAAAAAAGTGAATTGGCTGAAAGAAAGCTCTACAAACAGGCAAAAAAGAGATCCTGGAAAAAAAGGGTTTAGGATGGGTTCAGGCAGCGAGGCAAACCCTCAACCAAGCCTAAAGAGGAATGGTCTCAATCAAATATAAATGTTATATTTTTTATTAATGTTAGTTAAATGGAAATACCTGGTAAGACTTTGAAGAGTTGTTTACAGACAGTCTTTGAACTTCTTCATTTCTGCAAATAACAATAGACACATCAGTCTCCAAATGTTAAATTTTAAAGACTTATCGCTGTAGCTATACAGCTGAATGTGGTTCATTGAATCTTCTAGTTATAAGTTTCTTAATCTTTTTACATAAAAATTATAGAATGGGATACTTTTCAATGGTCTATCATGTATTATCCTAATAAATAACCAGTTAAACATGAACACAGATATATAAACACGAAAAGCACTGGTAAAACATAACTCCAAGGTTATGGGGATATCTGCACTTTTGTAAGATGAGGGGGAAAAAGTCCAAGTGGCCATACATAGAACCGCCTTAAGTCTAAATTTGGAATAATGTAAACCGATTTCAACTGAAATAAAGGACAGCAAGCACACACAGCCCTTTCTTACCATTGAATTGATTTATTGCAACGCCAGTGTTCTGCATTGAGACAAGGGGAGACTGGAGGGAAGAATGAGACAAATGTCTTCTTGGTGGTCGGGTTTGTCTGTCGAATTTCAAACAGTAGTGTTAAACTGAAATCTGAGAGATACGATCCACAAAGCTCAGTGGGACAAACCTACTACAAGGTTTTTGTTTCAGCTCGGACCATAAGATTCAGCCATATTTTCTCCCTACTACTTGGCTTCAGTTTGTGGATTCAAAGGTAGCTGGACTTCAGTGGCAGCAGCAGTCTGAATCTAACATCTACCTGTGAAAGGAGGATGGTTTTACTTATCCACACAGTCACTTCATTTACTACTTCAATGGTTCTCTACAATGTTTGTCAGAGAAATACCTCCAGTACAAAAGTTTAAAAAAAAAATTATTGATCATTTTGACTCATTGGCTTATTGCTTAAAGGTGCAGCGTTTACTTTTTCATAACAAAGTGTAATGATGTTTTTAAAGATGCATTTAATTGTTTACCTTGTAGACACGCGCAGCTAAATTTAAGATGTAAACAAGATCAAATAATGCTGTTTGGTTTTTTTCATCAAAAGGCCTTTGGCAAAAAAGCAGCTAAAGTACAAACAAAAACTGTTTCAATAGCTTAATATTTTATCAGACCTTTTGTATTTCCTTTTAGATAATGGACACATTAAGACTTTAGCAATAGTATTGCCACTCCAACATTGCCAATAGAATTGAAATGTAAATGTATCCAAGGAAAGATGGATTACAAAGATGAAAATGATGCAAAACCGAATGTTAATAAATTCATTTTTGATGCTAAGGTTATAGCACCTCATACGGAGCTTCAAATGGACAAGGACCTAATCTTAATGGTAACATTCTTAGTATCTGGCTCTTGAAATGCATTAAAGATCCTTTTTTGATTTATTAATCAGAATACAGCTTTGGTTAATTGTGATTTCCAACCTTTTCAGGAAATGTCCCTCAGCGTGGTGCGAGGCTGGGATCATTCCTGATCCCATCTAAAGGTAAAGAAGAGACTCTAGATTTAGATTCAAACTTAGTTGTTTCATTGAAATAAGTGTCATTCTTCTTTATATGAGGTGTTGGCCGGACAATGGGACAACAAAAAGGACACATTGGGTATCCAACAAAAGGAAATGGTCAGTGTGGAAAATAAACTGTATTACAGGTTGACATGATTTCTTCTTAGACTTAATTTGTCTTCAAATGCTGTGCTTTTTTTCTAAAACCTTTATCATTCAGTAAAGTTATCAGATGTAACTTTGTTTTGTTGAAGGTTATGGAGCTGTTGCTGGGATGAACAAAGGATCTGGGGTCAATAGTAAGTTTCTTGTATTCAATCTGTAAAATCTATAAAAAATTTGATCTTTCTTTGCTATTATGAGACTAAATGAATGAAGTAATTAGATTTTATTTTGAAAAAAGTGTGCTTTATTTGTAAATTCTCAATTAAAATAATAGACAAATAAATTAAAAACAAAAATGTAATTTCTAAGCAGATCAGAATTTGGGACATTCCTTAGTTGAAAAGAGCTTGCTGTATTTTGAACGAGTTTAATAAATTACTAAAAAGCAGATTTATTTGCTCAAAAGTCTAATTTTGAGTGGAAGTTACTGAATACATGTGATGCCGTTTATTATAATACAGTGGGGATAACAAGCATTTGATCCACTGTTGATTTTTCAGGTTTTCCACTTGCAAAGCATGTAGAAGACTGAAATTTTTATCATAGGTACTCTTCAACTG
>JAUZNJ010029683.1:0-15266 GCA_034780135.1 Jordanella pulchra
TCACTCTATCACAGAAAAATAAGACTTGTAGAACTTATTAGAAACGCAAGACAGCCATGACATTATGTTTTTTACAAATGTATGTAAACTTTTGACCACAACTGTATAAAGCTATTTTTTTAACTTGTGTTTTTATTTATAAATAAAAAGGCAACTATTCCTGGTACTATGGAAAACCTTAATAACCCAAACTTGTTGTAACAGGCTTGATGGTGCCAGGCGACAGCAAGCATTTACTTGTAATAGGTCTTACCCACAGTGGTATTTATTAGGAAATTTAGTTGTGTTAAATTAGCCATGACTATAGCTTTTCTGATCCATAAGCAGCCTTTAAGGTGCATAGTTCATAATTCAACTGGATTTAAGTGTAGACTTTTAATAGGTCACTTCAGAATCTACGTTACACTATTATACAGCTTATGTTTCAGATTTTCTCTTTGAGGTGAGTGAAACAGAACAAAAAATGTAATCTATAAAGTTCATCTCATTAAAAACTGAGAGAATACAACAGGCATTTTCACATATAGCATGTTTGAAAAGTTTTTTTTTGACTTTAATGAATCAAAAGCAGTTTTTAAAATGACTTATTACATTTTTTTGTGTTTTTTAATGTAAGAAAAAAGCAAAACTGTAAGATAGAAAGTCTATTTGCAAGGCACTGTATTCAACCAAACACTTTCAAATGATTCTTATGCACTGCTTAACATCACAAACAAGTATAAATTCATAATTTATGTGGATGCTTAGAACAACCCAGTCTAATCACATGCTGGCTGCTGCTTTTTGATTAGTAAAATGACAACATCTAAAGATTCCCCCAAGTTTTTCTATTCAGTTTGATCAGTTTTATACTCAATTCTTGAAAAAAGAAAACCCACACTAAGTAGGTTGCATACTTCACATTTTTAAATAATTGCCAGTATAAACAAAATTAAACCAAAAAACACCAATCCCATAGTTTCCCAAACTTTCACTCTACTTGTTTCTAGCATAAAATAAAAATCAAGTAAACAGAGGCTAAACTCTGAGATAAATATTTTTAATCAGTCTAGCATAAACAGCTTAAAGTGCTTCAGTTCCCAGAACACAAAACATTTCAATAATTTTAAATCCCAATCTCAATTTTTCTTCAGGACACAACCACTACACAGCTGTGAAGCTTATCAGCTATTTACTTGCTACTTAAATAGGTACACCTGCCTACAGGTGCCTACACCTTGGGTGGTAGATAATCTGGACTGAATATTTCAAAAACTGTTAATTGACTGAGAATTTCAAATGTAACCATTTTTGTAAAAAGGGGATTTAGAAATGGTTGTAAAATAGAAAACTAAAATCCAGCAAGGCTAGAAGAGACAAAGTAAACAGAATTTACATGGTAAAAATCCAGCAGCTCAAATAACCACTTCGTAAAAAATAGATATGCCAAATCCCATCTTTAAGCCCATAAGATATTCAAGCTTAAAGCAGAAAGCCTCTAGAAGCAGACGACCCCACCGGGTCCTACAGCTTAGAACCACAAATAGAGCTACAATCACTACAAGAGAACCAAAATGGGAAAATATTGTATAAATGTTGCCTTCAGTGAGTCTCGACTTCAAGCTGCCACATTCAGATGAAGCCATTAGAATTTGTCATAGCTGTGTAGTGCACACTTTCGGGGCACTTTGGGCCTAGAAAAATGATTTCCTGGAGGATGTAAATGAATTCTAATGACCTAAACAATCCACTGATATCAATTCCACAAAGCACCTTTGAAATTTAGTGGGATATTTTAATTTGGATGTCCAACCAACATATTTGCAGCAACCAAATGATGCTATCATGCCAACATCAAAATCTTAAAGGAATGTTTCTTGAGATGATACAGAATCTATCCCATTAAAAATGAAGTTAATTCTAATAACAAAAGGCTGACCAACTCAGGATTAGCAATCTACTCAATGTTCACAACTTGGCACAGAGCTGACAGTAGCCATAAAACATAATAACCTAGGTTTCATGTGCAGGTCACCGTGGAACTGAAGCGGAAATCCTTCCTCAACATGTCAAGGGAAAAAAATAAAAAATAAATTAAAAAATCGAATTTTGCAGCATCTCTGAGTCTGAGAACATGAATCAATAAAAATAAAACTGAGAGAAGATTGCTTTAAAACATGGCTCAAGAGAGCAGATTGAGACTAACCCTCTCTTTCATGCCTTTCCTGCATGTGTGTGAGTGAGAGAGGGGCTGGGAGGTGCTGTCTGAGGGTGACTCATCTCCTCCAGTTGCTACACACACATACACACCCACACACACAATGCAAGACTAAATGGATGTTGCTGGGTTTGCTCACACGTATGTACCGACACATGCACTGGCAGTCACAGGCGCACATATGAAAGAACAGGGCAAACAGTAGCACACGCGATTGCCAGAAACGCCTCGGCCCCTTTAACACATACCGCTCACGCTCTTCTTTCAAGCTCCCTGACATGGCACACTGTTCAGCACACAAGAGCGTTCCACAACCTGCAGCTTCCTCCCTCTACTGGAGGGCCAAACACCCTCAATGAAAACCTGCCTTTGTCACTCATTTTTTATTTCAATAGTGAATGAAAATAGAGCAAGCTTTGCTCTGTTAACACTTAAAGACGCCTTAGCAAAGAGTGGGCTCTCTAAATCCACTGTCTGAGAGCAACACAATGCACTGGGGTCTCAGCTGGTAAATGTGGTTCTTTGCTTTACATCACCAGTGGATATGAAAAGGCCTCCTGTTTATACACTTACATGTGTTGCTGTCCAACATTTCACTAAGCTCCCACTACCAGACCATTGCAAACAACCAGCTGTGTCTTTTTAAAATGCGCAACTACATAAAAAGCCATGTTATGCTAGGCCCTTGGTGATTTGATCACCATAGAAACCACATAGTTACGTGACATTTCCTTTTTAGGGAAAGAAGTATGTTTACAGGTATTGGTTCTTCACAATTTCACAAATGTAAAGAAAATATATAAATACAGAGCTCTTCAAAAGCATTCATATCAATGGCAGTTTTTTTTTGCATTAGTACCAAAAAATGTATGAAAGCTTGAGTGGAAGGCATAAACCAATAAAGCATTTTGTCTTTTTTTAATATAATATGTAAAGTGCTCTTAGCATTTATATTCAGCCCCTTGCTCAAGTCAATACTTTTCCACATCTCGCACCAATCCAATGAAAGGAAGTCTTATGTTTCGAGCAGTTTTGAAGGTCTAAGGACCAACTTTTAGTACCGAATCATCTGCAAAATGTTTAAGTCTTTACACATATTATCAGAAAGATTTACATCTTTAATTTAGTCATTCCAACAAAGGTTTAGGACTATTGTCCAGCTGGATGGTGAACTTTGTAACTCTTTTGCAGCCACTAACTGGATTTCTTACATTTTTGTCGTATATTTAATCAAATCTCCTAGAAATAAACTCTAAAATGCATTCATATCCTTCCTGAAGAACAGTCTTGTCATAGTATGACATAGGATATAGAAAAGGTTTATTTGGGTGATGTGCACTGTTTCTTCCAAACATGGCACTTTACATATAAGCCAGAAAAGTCAGTTCTGAACTCATTTGATTAGAGCTTCAAAAATAACATATTTTCTATGTGAATTTTCCCAACTGAGATGTTGATTTCTTGTAGAACCCAATGATATGCCAAAGGAGTTCTGGTTGGTTCTCTGATTATTTCTCTCCTTGCTAAGCCTGCGAACATATGTGGATGGTCATGCTTGGGTAATTTCAGAGCTGTACCACACTACTTCAATTGTTTAATGGTGTAAGTCATCTTAGAATATTGTTTTATAGCCATACCTACCCTTAAACATCTGTACAACCTTCTTCCTATTTTGCTGTCCAGTTTTTATTATGCTGATGTCTTCACAAAACAGATAGATTTATGTTCAAAATAAATTACAAATATTCAGCAAACTAATTAGGTTAATTGGAAAAGCAATTAGTTGCATTTGGTTTAATCTAATTGCATGACAGTAAAATAGGCTGAATATAGAGCTGGACAATATTTCACTATCACACACACGCACACACACACACACACACACACACATATATATATATATATATATATATATATACATGGTTTATTTCAATATTGGTGATATGACTTTAACACACATTTTCAATATTCATCACAGTCTATAAACACAGCGTTGGTCACTGACTGATGTTTCAGGTTTTCATGTAGTTTTGTGTGTTTTTGTTTTTCAAAACTAAGATTTTTTTAAATGTTATGTTGGAGGATTTTTATAAACATTGCAAAATATTCATCATTAGTTTGTATAGATGATCTGTTGTAGGCTTCCTTTGCCGTCTTTCTAAGGCTTTTATTTTTCCTACATCAATATAGAAATTATATTGTATCGACTGAAATTAAGAAATGTATCGCGATATAAATTTTGGCCATGTCGTCCAACCCTAGCTGAATACTAATCCATTTTACAGATGCAGATTTTTAAATAAAAAAATATTTATGCATATTTTCTGAACTTCACACTTATGCATTGTTTGAGATGATCATGGAGTACAAATTCAAATAAAATACAAAAAACAATGTTTTCTATCTAGACTGGGATTAGAAAAAAATGCAAAAAGATCAAGAGGGTATAAAACATTTGTAAGGCCCTGTAACTTTGGTCTTCTTATGTGTTCAGACATTGTTCTGTGACAGAGACTCTTGGGGGAACAAACCTGAGAAATGCTCTCAGCCTTAAAGCAGTGATAGAGTGAGCAAAAGCAGGACAAAAAGAAAGCTTTTTGATGTATCCAACAGCATTATAACAGGGGCAATGATGAAAAACAGTGATAGGGGGAGAAAGTGAATGAAGAATGATAGCATTATATTGCCAAACAGCCAAGAGACGGACGTAGAAAGAAGGACAAATAGGGAAATGATCACCCTTTCAGCTGGGATGGTACTGTATGTCTGGCTCGATCCTTCACTTGGTCTCTTTCCCTGTATCCTTCTACCCCAATACACTTTTCCTCCATTTCTGATTACAGATTGCTTGTGGTGATCTCAGCCCAGCTCCATCTTACCCTCTGTCATCTGTGCTATCTGTGCCACTCAGATCTAAGTGAGCACTCCATCTTTGTTGCGGCCAATTTACATGTTTGCATCTCGTTAGGCTTATTTGTCAAGGCAAAGGCAAACTTTCAGGACAGTGAGTGAGGAGTGAATTTCTGTAAGCAGAGTAGCCTTCATCTTTGATACCAGAGCGTATTGCTCAGCCAGTGGAGATAGGATTTTCAGGAAGAAATTTTATATTTGGGGTATCTAAGACCGGCTGCACAAAGAAGCATCAGTGGTGAAGAAATTGACTTCTTCCCCACAAATCCTCGTCTACTCTGACACTCTCCAAAACATTGCACATAAACCCAGGGGAAATAGACTCCTTTTGTAAAGAATCTCAATTGTCATCTGTCAAGCAAACTTTAATGTACACTGCTGCACCTCAGGAACACTAAACCTCTTATCAAATTTCATTGTCACAAATCGTAATCATCCCCAAACATCGCCCAGCTGGGATTCTGGAATTGGAGCAATTCACACTGATGATACATGAAGAAATCTCACATGCACCAGATTGAAGTAATTTAACTTTATTCTTTCATTATGTGCCGTATTCTAAACTACTAAAGAGCAATCTTAAATTAGAATATGATCACATGATTAAGTTCCCTTCCCTTTCTTTCTCTTATTTTAACTGCTGACATTGTAAAATAAGGGTTAACTCTTTTCTGTGGCATATTAAGCTCCATGAGGTTATTAGTCATTTTAGGCTATCCAAGTTATGCAAAGTGAAAGGTAATAACTACAAGTTTAACTTCTCCAGGCCATTGGCACACTTGCACTTGCCCCACAGCCTTTTCTGTACTCTTTATTAACCAGCTGCCAGATCTGCTAATGCTAACCAACCAACACTTTTAACTTTAACCACTTTAAAAAAACTGTGAGCCTTCTGAAACCCTTTGCTTCGTTAAGTAGGCAGCAACCCTCAAAATCTTGACAGCTGCTAATTTCTCATACATATTATGGAGCTACTCATGGCTTTGGTGCAGAGTACTTTTTGTGAATGTTGGCATCATAACCAAAGTAAATATTTATATACAGTGGGGAGAACAACTATTTGATACGCTGTTGATTTCTCAGGTTTTCCAACTTGCAAACTTTTTCTGGTGTATCAAATACTTATTTCACACAATAAAATGGAAATTAATTATTTAAAAATCATGCATTGTATTTTTCTGGATTTTTGTTTTAGATTCCATCACTCACAGTTGAAGAGAACCTATGATAAAAATGACAGTCTTTTACAAGCTTTGCAAGTGGAAAACCTGAAAAATCAACAGTGGATCAAATACTTGTTCTCCCCACTGTAGTTTAGACCTGTCAAAATATTTTTCTGTAAAATTTATAATTTATTGGCAGCACTTCAGACGTTCTGTGGTTGTATTATTTTTGAAAGATGGATCGTTTGGATAAAAAGTTTTAGTCTTGATCTTTAAGTTTTTCCCATTATTCAACAGAGAGTGGAACCACCTGTAGCAGCTACTGCTTACATGTGTCATTTTTTTGTCTCCCTGTATCAGTCCCTCACATGATGGAAGATCGGCCCACTCTTCATTGTTCTACAATAATTTAGGACTCACCATAGCATTACAAACAGATCGATGTTTGGACTTTGTGTTAATATTCAAATTAATAACCATAAATTCCCTAGAAAATCAAATCATCAGCCCTTCTAGGTGTGTTCCACATCGACATCTCATTTGCAGCATTCAACCTGTGATGCAGCAGTCTGGTTTTCTCTAAACATGATGCTCAGCCTTCTGGGCAAATATATTGACTTTTGTCTTACTTGAGAAGTTTGGTGACTGTTCAGATAAGACTTTACAAACCTGATGTAAGCTACCATTATTTTTTTAAGGAAATAAATATGTTCTCCTTTAATGCTCATAAAAGTACAATTTGGTGTTTTTACTGTCTAATAATGAACTTCAAAATTTCTTGTACTAATCAAGTCCCAAAAGTCTGGGTACTGCATTGTCTAAACTTAAGGTAATTTTGGCAGGAACCTTTTTTTGTAAAGAAAAACAAAGTTTTAATATTTCCTACTGCATAATAACTTGTTTCAATGTGGTGGTGGTGGTGCGGGGGTCCCTTACTGCCAACTACTACTGACAAGAGTAAGGTCATAGTCTAAACATGACAGTTTCCCATCTATCAACAACATAACTGTCCCATTGACCCATTTTTTTATTAATTTTTTTTATTTTAGTGGCAATGCCTGTTTGCTTATCAGAGTGGTAGTAGTGAAACAAAAGGACAGAGGAAAGCAAACACCCAAGAAGCTGTAGGGTTACATTTCTTTGCACTGACCCAATAAGGAAGATAAAGTTTTAACATATAGGTATAAGCTTAACAACCGTGTGGAAATGAATGAACAACTATCCAATTTAAAGTAAAAAGCAAAAACTCAAAGATAAAAGCAGAGAAAGAGAATTGTCCTCATTTCTCGAAGAAAACCTCTGGAACTCTGAAGGTTTGCACTTTTTGCTTAAGAACAGCTGCTGAGAAAAGGCCAGTAGGGATTGGACTAGGGCAGTCTGAGATCAAAATACTGAATTATCGTATAACAATTCACTGCCATTTCTTGAGCCTGTAGCTTGATTCCTAATTGTGTATGCCAAAGGTGTCCAAGGAAATGAATCATGTTTGTCAGATAGCCAGTGTCCCACATAAAAGGAGAAGCTGTGTGGTTTTACTTGAAGTCATTTTGGATTTGAACAGTGAAGCAAAAGAATTTGAGTAAAAAAAAAACAGCAATATTAAAAAAGTGACAAAAATCTGTATATTTGATGAGAAAGTAAAAATGTGACTATAATGATTATATTTAATAAAGACCACGAATAATCAAGGACAGCTTTAAATTTCCTGCATGAGCTTTGGTTGAAGAAAAAAAAAACAACACAGCTTTGACTGCCAATTAATCAGTGACTGCACATAAACAACGTCATAACCATGAGCCCCATTAACTTTCTTCACGGATTCACAAACGCACTCCCATTAAGTGCAACAATCCCTTCTGCTGCCAGTAGCAATATTTTAATCTTGCATAGCTGAGGAGTATGCATAATTTGAATAACAATCGGTAAAAGCAATGCAATTCCAGGCTAAAAGAGGGATACACGCAGAATATAAAAACAAGCTTGCAACACAGAGCATAAGGAAAATGGACTAGCTGTAAGTAAGGGCTAACTCCTGCAAGACCGTAAGAAAGCAGTGATGTCTCAGATTAATGGCAATCAGTGAGCTCTGAAGTCATTAGTCAGGTGGAAAACAATCTGTATCACTTGTCAAGTTACTGGCCAGCAGCAAACTGTTCTGTTCCTTCAATGTTTTAGTATGTAAGAGGTTAAATAACGTCAATAGTAACACAAAAAGTCTGATAAATCTATGTTGATGCATTGCATATGCATCAAGAGACAAAAACATTCACATAGATATCTTATACCTAGTAGCTAACATGGCTAACATCAAAGCTAAGCAAATGCTTTCAAATGGAACAAAACTGCATTTGTTCAAAATTAACTTGAGATAAATGTAATAAATGTGCAGTGAGTTAACCCACTGCAAAACTCAGTGTGTCTGCTCAAGTCAGCTGTTGCACTATTGCCGACTTACAAGCACTAAAGTAGGTTGATGTTTTTTATGTTTGCAGCAATGAGCTCAAGTGTAAATGAAGTGGAGGGGGAAAGGTAGGAGTGACTTGGTGAGCAAAGAAACTCAGAGGAGACATACTGACAAAAACAAACAATATACTTTCTTAGTAAACTTTACTGTAAGTAGAACCTGTTTAAAAAATACTTTAGAATATAAATAAATTAGCGTTTACACAGCATATTGGGTTTGTAAATGTAGTACTTAAGAATTCAAAATAAATGCTAGTAAACTTAACCTGGCTTGCTATAACACATGTCAATAAGTAACTTAATAAGACAAGGGTCTTTCCAGTACCAGGACACTCCACCTCTGCCTTCAAAGGTTGCTCTCTGTTGACATGGCAGGAGCACATGTTGACCTGCCTGCAAGTGCACACAGGGTAAGTCTGAGTTAATGACAGAATCTGAAAGGCGCAGCTTTAATGCTTTTACAGTTGTTCTTTTGTTGACCTATATGTGCAAAGAAGGAGGTAAATATCTTTTAAAAACACTGTTTATATGGTCATTCTGCTCGTCAGAATTCAGCATTTGTACTGAAATGTGCTGGACAGAAGCCTGGGGGAAAGGATGCAAGGTGTCAGCCAAAGTGCAAACACTAATAAAAAAATTCTAATATTGGTCTTATTTTAGCATAGTGGTAAGAAATTTCAGCATAAAGGTGGGCAGAATTATTATTCATTATTTTTTAAGACAGTAAATATGTCTAAATATGTAAAATCTATAAGAAATCACATCTGTGTTGTTGTCAGCAATGCTGTGATTTATAGTTTAGTCTGTTATTGATTAAATTGCAGACCCGTATCTAGATGTCCTCCCTTACATGGAATTCTTGAAAACAGTTGCTAATTAGTTTTGTGAGAATTTACACAGCGTTGATCGGTAGTTTCAGTAAAGCTAATCATCAGACTCAAACCCCAACGGCTGACAGTCATGGATGATATTCTCATTGTCCTAGATAATGGACTTATGTCTGGTTCAAATATAATGAAGTAATTTAGGACGCAGCACTAGGCTTGTTTAGATAACAGTTGTTTGACAGATTAAAGTTCGATACTGTTAACAGTAAATCCTTCCATACTTGATTCCTCTGGCTTCGAGCTCATCAGTTAATTGTGTTTTTAAAGGACTGCTGCTGCTATTAACTCTTTACTTTTTAATATAGAAAGTACTCCTTCAGCAATGCTTCTGTGTTTGTGTTTCTGCATGTCACTCAAATGGCTAGACAGTTGCAGCAGTTTCCCAAATAAAAGAGTATGCTGGTGCTGCTGGAGGTATTGCCCTGTGAAAAAGAAGTCTGTCCATTTCCCTGTAACCATATACATACTTACTCTTGGGGATTGCTGCTACAGTAGGCTAATCACTCTATGCAATCAACTTTCCAATGCTGGTACATGCTTGTTTAAAAGGAGGGAATGCCGTGAAGACTGTTAAACGAATCACTTAGCAGAGTTTATTAGATTGCAAATCTTTTACCGATTGGCATAGTACACATAACTTAACTGCAGGGTTGTATTTGTAGGTAGGGGCAAATTTACATCATAATTGGACTGAGTTGACTGTATGGAGAATATAACCTGGGTGTCTTTTTTGAAAAGATCCTAAAATTGAGTTAGTCATAAATCAGTTCTATATAAATAAAATCAACAAACAGACTAGGTATTGTATCAATTCCCTTAATGCACTTAACACAATTTTTAAATGAATTATTATTAATGAAATATGTTTTCCATGTAGTAACATGGTTTGTGAAAGGGAATGATAGGGAATAACCCTGGTCCACTTGTTTAATCTACTGACACAAACTGCAGGCTACACCCTGCCTCTGCTGATATCACCAGCTATTATCACCTCTCTCTTCTCCTCCCATTACATTGCATACCAAAAAGAAAATGCCAACCGAGGGCTATGAGACACCACACATATCTAAACGGGTCATCATTATTATTGTCATAAATCCCTCCATCTCATAAAACACTCATACACCGCGGCTCTTCTCGCAGGGAAATGTCTCTGATGTCTATGAGATATAGAAGAGTCCACAGGTCGGGGATAAAGCTTCCCGTACTGAAGCTGTGTGTGTTTCTGTGCAGCTAACAAAAGCTGACTTTTTGTCTCTAAGCAAGATGTGGGGAAACGATTGACCTGCAACCATTCATCCATATGCAGAAAAATTGACATAAAAAGATACTAATAAAATAAGTATATTTTCACATCCAAGAAAACCTCAAAAACATAGTTCATAGGCAGTATGTTTTATCCATCATTGTTACAGAAGATACGCGGATTAATTAATCAGTTCTTATATTTTTTATGTATTTACAGTCAGGGAGATTTGCTCATCCTTTCCTGCTAAATGTAACATTCGATTATATCTTTTACAATTGTTGTGCTTGGTATCCACGTAGAGTGAATCTGCTTCCCGAATGTTAAACTGGTTGTGGTGATTATCACAAGAGCTCTACATGAATGTGTAATTAGCACTAAACCTTAATAGAGCTCAGACAATGAGATTTAATTCATCAAGAAAGCCTCCAATTTTGGATTATTTGATTTTAAATTGAGGGACAACAATTCAAATCAGTAAGGACAAGTGAACACAAAATATATTTCATTAGCTAAGTTAACTTTTTTGCTTACAACTCTTCAAATGTGTTTTTTATTTTTATTTTTTGCAAGCTACATAATTGAATAGTCAATTATGTTAAAGCTCTGGACACTCTTCTTAGCAGCCCTCATAAAAAAGGCTCATGAAATGAGTTTTTTAGTCAGGATTAAATTACAGGATTATATTTGAATAAATAACTGTTTTTGTTGTTGTTAAATGTGGAATAAAATAAAAAAAAATATATTTGGAAATGAAGAAAATGGAAGAAAAACAATAATAGTTTGATAAGCAAACCAAAATAAAATATCTAGATCAAGGAATGACTACGTGAATGAACTTCTCCGTGTCTATAGTTACCTAAAAGGTTTCAACTTCAGAAATGACAGGCATTGTTAATAGAAAAGCTGGGGAGACATCATACTCATCCTACTACCAGTCACTGTGAGAAGGATGGTAAAGTTGGTACAGAAAAAAAATTAAATCAAAAGCTCAGTATAAATAAAACTCCTCATGTTTGAAGCACAAATAAAAAGTGGCATATTAGGTTTACAAACCTCCTATGGCAATCATAATAAGCTATATAAAAA
This sequence comes from Jordanella pulchra, assembly GCA_034780135.1. Lineage (NCBI taxonomy): Eukaryota > Metazoa > Chordata > Actinopteri > Cyprinodontiformes > Cyprinodontidae > Jordanella > Jordanella pulchra. The sequence continues at coordinate 11,956 of JAUZNJ010029683.1, forward strand.
AATCAACTGTTTAGGAGTTTTAGTAAAAAGAAAGCACCTTGAAGTAAATCTGAGGAAGAATATGTCAAACAGAACCTTGAGTCAAATATTAAGGATCTGGAGGATCAGTCAAAGTCTGGGCCTTTTCCTTTAGGAAACCTCACAAGAGAACATTATCTTACGTATCATAAAATCTTCATAATACCTGAATATTTTAAATATAGATGTGGTGGAATCCCCCATTTAATTGAAACTGGGTCATTACTATGTTTTTATGTTAAAACATAATCTCAAATATATGGCCATATTAAAATAGAAATGGTTCGAAAAACACTAAAATACTCCTCTTTCAAGGCTATGACCTGAATTTAATAGAATAGCTACAGGGTGAACAGAAAAGAAGAAAAGACTCAAAACTCTGAATGACCAGAGTAGTTGTGCAAAAATAGAAATGGTCAAAGGACCCTTTCAATGTAAGCCCCATCTATGTAAAATGTCTTATCTTTAGGCTGTGTGTTTACAATAGGCACGAGATTGTACAAAGTATTATAAGCAAAGAGTGAATTAAAAGTTAGTAACATTTTTTTAAATCAGTATATTTGTCCAAAATGTTCAAGTTAGATTATTAACAAAAAATTATCAATAAAGGTTTTTGCATTTGAAATAAGAAAACATATCCATTATCTTTATTTCAAGTGCCATATATAGTTGTGTTATTCTAGGGGCCAAAGTACTTGTGATTCATTCTTATGATCTAACCCTCTCAAGTTAATTTCTAAGAAGGGCAGCCTGTACAGAGCATCAATACATGCCAAAGTGCTAAATATTGACCTGAAATATCATTTAATATATCTGAAATAAAGCTAATATTTGGATAACAATGTCTGCAGTTTTGTTCTAAGCCTTTTGCACATTAACTACTGTAGTTGGCACCTTATTGGATTAAGAAAAGTGAGCACACTTTTCTTTTATCACACTCCTTAACCTTCATGTTTGATAAAACCTTAAAACTTCACAATCTGTAATTTAAGCTCTTAAAACGGTGGTGAACCAGTACCAGAGACCCCATCCTGGTTTTCAGAAACCCATTTACAAACGTGTCGTTTTCAGACTGAAATTTTAAGAATGCATTGAAAAAAAAGAAAAAAATATTTTCTTATTGAGCTATGGCCTTGGGGCCTTGCTTATGATTCGATAGTTACAAAAAACAGCCACCTACACTATGTGTGACCGTAGATGTGTTTATATGAGTGCGTGTTTCACTCCAAAGGTCTGCTCCTGCATATTAACCAGCCTTGAGAGCTGCAGAAGATACCTGCAAAAACATAGGTTTTTGACATCTCAGGATAAACAAAAAGAGAAATTATGAATAAAATAAATTAGTAAGTCTCTGAGAGGAACACGGCAAAGAGTAAGGTCATTGAGGTGGATCTCATGAGGGGTGGCTGGGTTTTCAGAGAAAGATTCAGTCTGAGATTGAGGTTTGTCACCACAATGAAAACAGAAGAAGAAGCTGCACTGCTGTAAACAAGTGAGTCAACCCTCCTGCTCAGTAAATACAAGCCTGCATGAGGCAGATGGAGAGGGTGGAGGAGGCCGTACAGGAGGAGGGAGGAGAAATGTTCAGGAACTGTCCCTGGTGCTGAAATCTGGAAATCGCTGCTTTTCAATAACTTGGTTTAGCATTAAAAAGCAAAATAAAAACACAGGAAGCATTACATTTAAAACTTGTGTCATGTGGAATAATGTCGACATTTAAAACAAAAGAAAACGCACAAAATGATTCATTTGGACAACAGCAAACTTTTAAAATCCACCAATTACTGTTTACAATATAGCTGAATTGAGCTTTTCTTCGAGTAGGCTATTCCAAGTCCATAATCTGGCATTCTGATTACAAAGCCATGGGAGGGTGCTTCTTAACCATGTAATTCCTTTTGCAGCATGTTAAAAAGATTTATATTATCTCTTTTTTTTTAGTCAAATCCTCAGCCTCTAGGGACATTCATGCTGGGCTCTGAGCCTGCATACAAAACATACACTCATTAACCCCAAAAAAGCTTAATTTAAGGTAATCTAAGCTAACAAAAATGCCTTATGGCAATATTCAACCTTAAATTCTGTTTCAGCATTTCAAAATATATTTTTTTACCATCATTTATTTTTCAAGATACTATCCATTGCTGTTTTTAATTTCAAAGTACTTTTGCTCATGTTGGCTTACCTTAACAGCTTCTAATTTTCTAAAATTTTAAGTATGTTTTTTACACCTCCCTTTTGTTGCTGGCTAGAATTGTAACAATAGTGTAGTATGATATGGTTAATCTGTAAGATTAGAGTTATTATAAGCCTGCCTGCCCTATTATCATGTTCAGTGATACAGAAGAATCATAATTGGAAATTTAAGATGATCTAAATGGGGTGCTCCAACAAGTCTGTATGGACATTAAACCACCAACACCAATCGATGATAGAAGGGAGGATGGAATATTTTACCAGCTGGAAAAGATTGCTGAAAATCTTTAATAATCAAATCTGTCCATTCGAATCTGCACTGTTCCTCTTCAAAAGTGTTATTTAAGTTTTTTTTTTTTTTATTGTAGCCAAATTCAATTGAAGTTATAAAGTATTCTCACGTACTGTGCAAATGTTTTGCAAGAGCTTTTTGATACAAAAAATACAAATATTTCAGGAAGGTCCTGAATTAAAAGCATCCAAACAAAAAATAAAATAAGAGTGGACCCACTCAGAGGAGCTCTGGTTGGTTGTCCTGTACTAAGTGTGATTTCATAACAGGCAGCCGTTTGTAGTAGCCTGCTTTTTTGTGATTTTGGTTGATTTCATCTTTCATCCTGACATACATATCAAACTGCAGCTCCATAAGGCTTGTCAGCAGGAGGGAGTTTGACGTGTTCTAGTTTCCAGACACATTCCTGTAAGTGTGTACTTTTAAAAATGAATAAACTCCAGCAGATGATATGGGGACCCACTGCCAGTGGAAACTGTACACTGGACTTCCAGCACCTTAGATTACAAGCCAATCCACTGTTCCTCCAGATTCTGGCACCTTGATTTCTAAATAAAATCCTAATTCTACTTCCAGGTGGTTCTCTGGGTCAATAGTTCAGATGTGAGTTAACATGAGGATTCTGACAGCTATACTCCATGTTTAGTATTTATTTTAGCAGTTTTCCATAATCCATAGGCTTCAGTCCATTCTTTGCAAAACTCTCCTAGAGTACTGAAAGGATTTTGATTCAAAATCAAATTTTATTTATATAGCACATTTCAGCATCAAGGCATTTCAAAGTGCTTTACATAATTAAAATAAA
>JAUZNJ010029684.1:0-15266 GCA_034780135.1 Jordanella pulchra
GTATTTGATGGTTCTTGTTATTCCCGAGGTATCAGAGCAGAGACTGCTTTATGAAAAGAAATGGGCAAAAGGATTCTCTGTCTCTTTGTAACAAAGCACCGGAGAAAGATCATCGTATGAATTTGGGAGGGGCCATAAGAAAGCTACAATCAACATGTTACGGTCTATGATGTCCTCAAGTGGTTAAACAGAAAAACTACAATCACTCCCGAAAATGAATGAATGAATGAATGAATGAATCAATCAATCAATCAATCAATCAATCAATGAATAGAGTAATAAAGTAACCATTTAATTGATAAAAATGAACAGCCATATAAACTCAAATTAAAATACGTCAAAAGTGACAAGCTCCATTCTTTATCATGTACAAATAAATGAAATGTATGATTATAATATACAATCCTGACCAAAAGCAACACTGCTTTGACGCTTATTTAAGCACGATTCACAAGGACATTTCAGTCTCAACCAAACCATATAACCATAACGATTTATGTTTTTTGTCAATCTACACGCCAATAGGTATTAGAACAAATGCATTCATTAAAAAGTTTATATAGCATTTATTTTATATAAAGAAGGTATTTTTTTCGTCATTCTGAAAAAAATACATACCATTTTCTACACTTAAAATTTAATACATTGTTTTACAGAGATAATACATTTGCAACACATGTAATGTAATTGTCGTACCTTTTCCTTGTTTGGTAAAGTCTGGGTTCTTGTAAAAGTGTCTACTCCGTTTATACTCATCAGTTCAGTATCTACATGTGTGAGTGATGAAGGAAAAACCACTACATCACTCTTCAGTGTGTCTGCGCTGAAACACACGTCATACTGCTGCGTTGCTTTAGAGTAAGACCAGCTCCCGTCGGGGTGGGTGGTGATCATGGGGGCGCCATACTTGCTGAAACTGTTTTCTGTCCTGTGGCATTTAACTGCTATGAAACTAGAGAGACTTATTAAAAAGATTACAGACACTGACACGATGGCCATCAGCAGATACAAGTTCAAATCAGAGAATTGTTCGTTCTTTAAGGGCACAGGTCTGAACGGAGTCTGGATGTCAGCTGTGTTTTCAACAACCACCACCACCTCAATAGACACAGTAGCTGACAGAGAAGGTTCTCCATGATCTGAAACCAACACCACAAATGAGTGGGTTTTAAGGTCATTGTCGCTCATTCTCCTCTTAGTCCTTATTTCCCCGGTGCTGCTTCCGATTGTGAACAAGTTATTTCCTTTGGGCTCAGACAGGTGATATGAAAGCAGTGCATTGTATCCCGAATCTGCGTCCACAGCCCTGACATTTGCTACAAAGTATCCCTTTTCAGCTGAATAAGGAATGGTCTCAGTGTTTACAGAACTGTGCTCAGAATAGGGAGCTAAAATAGTTGGATTATTGTCATTTTCATCCAGGATAAAAATGTTTACAGTCACATTGCTGCTGAGTGGAGGAACACCAGAGTCTATAGCTTGAACTTTAAACTGAAAGGTCTTTAACTCTTCATAGTTGAAACATTGTAGACTGATTAAATCCCCTGTTTTTGAGTTTATATTTACCATGGATCTTAGAGGGAGCGGGTCACTGTTATCATATCAAAGAGAATAGCTAACCTGACCATTTTGATCACAGTCTGCATCAAATGCTGACACTGTTACAATAACCATTCCAATCGGACTATTTTCTTTAATAAAGATGTTAATATTGTCTTCTGTAAACTGAGGTATGTTATCATTAACATCAGACACATGTACAGAAATCATAGAGGTGCTGGAGAGGGGTGGGCTACCCTCATCTCTAGCAGATATTATAATATCATAGTGTGATGCTCTTTCTCTGTCCAGAGGTCCATCCAGAACCAAAGAATAGTAATTCTTATAATTTGACTCTAACTTGAAAGGGACATTATTGGAAATCTCACAGTTAACTATTCCATTTTTAGTGCTGTCTTTGTCAAAGACAGAAACAAGAGCTATCGCAATACCAATGGGTGCATCCTCTTTCACTGTATTCATCAGAGATGTTACTGTAATTTCAGGGGCATTGTCATTAACATCTAAAACTTCCATGAGTAATTTAGCATGTGAGGTTAATGGCGATGCACCTTTATCTCTAGCCTGCACTCGAATTTCAAAGGCATTATTGTCTTCATAGTCTATATTCCCTTGAACTGTTACATGCCCTGTATCTTGATCTATAGCAAATTGATCTCTTTCTTTCCCACTTACCTCATTAAAAGAATATATAACCTGTCCATTTTGCCCTTCATCTAAATCTGTTGCATTTAGTCTAATTATAATTGTTCCTACTTTTACATTCTCATACACCTTTGCTTTGTATAGAGTTTGACTGAACGCCGGCGGGTTGTCATTATTATCTAAAACATGTATTATTATAGTCATACTACCTGATTTAGCTGGTGTTCCTCCATCAAGAGCAGTTACTATCAACTGAATAAAAGACTGTTTTTCTCGGTCTAACATTTTCTGAAGCACTAGTTCTGGGCTCTTTATCTCTCCTTTTTGTGTTAATAGAGAAAAGTATTCATTTTGACCAAGTCTGTAGGCAGTAACTGAATTTTTTCCAACGTCGTCATCTTGGGCTGGGTGCAATGGAAATTTAGTGCCAGCTGCTGTACTTTCGCTAATGCTGATAATCTGAGACCTGCTGATAAATATCGGTGAATTATCATTTATGTCTAAGATTTCAATTTCCAGGCGATACACTTTCAAAGGACTGTTGATAACTGCTTCTACAGTTATTGAGCATTTTTCTTCATTACTGCAGAGCTCCTCTCGATCTACTCTCTCCGTCACGTAAAGATCGCCTGTCTTCAGGTTTACCTCAAAATATTTTTTCTTTGATCCTGCAACGATCTGGAACATTCGTGTTTCTAAATCTCGTACATTTAGCTTGAGATCTTTAGCAATATTCCCGAAAACAGTCCCTTGGTTAACCTCTTCCGAAATAGAGTAAGAAAGCTGTCCCAAAGCGGCGTGCCAACAGCAGTCCAACAGCACAAAGACGAGGTATATCCAAACAGAGCTTGCACTCCCGGGAAAATACATATTCCTATTGATATAAGGACAAATAAAAAATGAATATTTTCGAGTATATTTAGATTATAAAATACAACACACTATTTAATGCTGTACCATCAACAACAAAAAAGAAAAAAATCCACAAGCTTTACACAGTCGTGTTCTTTTCGTACTGTCTTAACCCCCTTTTTTTCTTTGTTTCAAACGTCATAGAAACGTCCACATTACCATCCTACTCGGGGAGGAGCTCGGAGGACTGAAGCAACTTAAATGTAACGGTCTACAATGTCCCCGTGCGGACAAGTGTATAAACTGCGACAAACCTCTGGAAATTTCTAAACTATACCTTGAGGTTTAATTTAATCTAAATATGCCAGAAAATACTGATCAAATTTTTTATGGTCATCTCATTTACAGCTTAGGAACCCTGTTCAACCTTTGGTTTAAAAAACACACTGATACGTTGAAAGAGAAACACACACACAAAAAAGCCCCACATAAATCATGCGGTTGAACATAAAAAAAAGTCTGAATTTTTTTTTTATAATTGAAAATACATTTCGTCGTTTGATTGAATACCCGGATTTTATCCCAAATATAATAGGTACTTCTTTCTCTGCAAGCGTAGATATCTAGGTGAAATCAGAAATTCCTCAACGGTTCAATTAAATTTCGTGGAAAAAAAATCGGTGCAATACAGCTATGAAAAATAATAGTTTTTTTTGTTTTGTTTTTTAATCAGATATGTCATGTACAGATGAAATGCTTTGATTATGTCTAGAAAGATTCTTACTCATACAATGTAAGGGACCATAAGATGAAACATTAATATTTAGTCTTCAGCACCACGGACAGTAACCAAAAGAAGCAATAAAAGTAGATTCGTGTGGACAGCAAAAATTACAACGAATTATACATTCGTTTATATTCATGAACATTAACAGGGACTTTTGATAAACATACCAGCAATTTATAGCCATACAATTTGCAGCAACAAAAATAAAACCATACCTTTTCTTTGGTGGGGAAAGTCTGAGTTCTGGTAAAGGTGTCTCCTCCGTTTATACTGATTAATTCAGCGTCTACAGGTGGGAACGGTGTGGGGAAAACCACTACATCACTCTTCAGTGTGTCTGAGCTGAAACACACGTCATACTGCTGAGTAGCTTTAGAGTAAGACCAGCTCCCGTCAGGGTGGGTGGTGATCATAGGGGCACTGTATCTGCTAAAACTTCTGTTTGTCCGGTGGCATCTGACAGCTATTATGATTATGAGAGTCAATAGAAATATAACAGACACCGATATGATGGCAAGAAGCAGGTACAAGTTCAAATCAGAGAAGCTGTCCTCCTTTATAGGCGCATGTCTCAACTTAGTCGGAATGTCAGCTGTGCTTTCAACCACAACCACCTCAATAGACACAGTAACTGACAGAGAAGGTTCTCCATTATCAGAAACCAGCACCACCAAAGGATGAGTTTTCAAGTCATTGTCGCTCATTCTTCTCTTAGTCCTGATTTCTCCGGTGCTGGTTCCGATCCTGAACAAGTTGTTTCCTTTGGTCTCAGAAAGGTGATAAGAAAGCAGTGCATTGTATCCAGAGTCTGCGTCGACAGCCCTGATCTTTGCAACGAAGTATCCTGCTTCAGCAGAATAAGGAATGGTCTCACTGTGAACGGATCCGTGCTCAGTATAAGGTGCTAAAATTGTTGGATTATTGTCATTTTCATCCAAGATTAAAACATTAACAGTGGCGTTGCTAGTTAGTGGAGGGACACCGGAGTCTGTGGCCTGAACTTTAAACTTAAACATTTTTAATTCTTCATAGTTAAATGATTGCAGACTAATTATATTTCCCGTCTCTGAGTTTATGGTAACCATTGATAGAGGCAGCGGGTTTTTGATATCATGTAAAATTGAGTAGCTAACCTGACCATTTTGATCACTGTCTGCATCAAATGCTGACATTGTTTTAATAATCATCCCTGTTGGATTGTTTTCTCTTATAAAAATGTTTATATTATCTTCTTTAAAAAGAGGCGTGTTATCGTTAACATCAGAGACGTGTACAACAACTATATTTGTGCTGGAGAGGGGTGGGTTCCCTTCGTCTGTAGCTGTGATACTGATATTATATTGAGGGGCCTTTTCTCTGTCTAACTGAGCACCCACAACTAAAGAGTAGTAGTTCTTGTAATTTGACTCCAACTTGAAAGGGACATTTTTGGACATTTCGCAATTAACCATTGCATTGTTACCGGTGTCTTTGTCAAAGACAGAAACTAGAGCAATTGCGGTGCCAATGGACGCATCCTCCTTCACAGTATTCAATAAAGAGGTTACTGTAATTTCAGGAGCGTTGTCATTCACGTCCAATACTTCAATGAGTAATTTTGCATGTGATGTTAATGGCGATGAACCTTTATCTCTGGCCTGAACTCGAATCTCAAAAGCAGTATTCTCTTCAAAGTCTATATTCTTCTTAGTCTTTATAGTCCCAGTTTTCGCATCTATTTCAAACAAGTCGGATTGTTTTTCCCGACCCATTTTACTAAATGAATAGGTCACCTCTCCGTTTTGTCCTTCATCTAAATCAGTGGCGTTTATTGTTATTATCGAGGTACCTATTTTTGCATTTTCGTACACTTTTGTTTTGTACAGGGTCTTATCGAATATTGGTGCGTTGTCATTAACGTCTAAAACATTTATTGATATTGTCATACTGCCTGACTTCGCTGGTGTCCCCCCATCAACGGCAGTTAATATTAGCTCAAGCTCAGCCTGTTTTTCTCTGTCTAAAGTTTTTTGCAAGACGAGTTCGGGAGCAACAATTTCTCCTTTATTTATAACGAGAGAAAAATAATTATTTTGACTGAGCTTATACATATTAACAGTATTTTCACCAAAGTCCGAATCTTCAGCAGCATTCATTGGAAATTTAACCCCTGCTGCTGTGATTTCACTAATATTTACTGATAGTAATGTGTTTGGAAAGGATGGAGAATTATCGTTTATGTCCAGGATTAAAATTTCAAAGCGGTACAATTTGAGTGGGTTATTAATAACAGCTTCTACATTAAGTGAACATTTGGCTTCATTACCACAGAGTTCCTCTCGATCTATTCTCTCATTAACGTACAGTACACCAGTCTTCAGGTTTACCTCAAAATGCTTTTTCTTTGATCCAGTAACGATCTGAAACATGCGGGTTTCCAGCTCCTGTACGTTAAGATTGAGATCTTTTGCAATATTTCCAACAAAGGTCCCACGATTCACCTCTTCTGAGACGGAATAAGAGAGATTTCCAAAAGCTGTATCCAAGTAGCAATCCATCAGGACAACGATGACATATATCCACACAGAACAAAATACTTCCCTTCTATGCATATTTACATTTGACTAAAATTTATTTTCGAAATTTCAGGTATGTTTTATCTAGAAAAAAAAAATATCACTACGTTTTCACGTTCCCCCTCTAAATCCCTTTGTCTTCGTAGGTTTCTAAACGTGTAATCTATTAAGAAGGGAGGGGCCGAGATATCATATAACCAGCAAAAATGTGGTGGTCTACAATGTCCCCATGTGGACACATATAAGCAGTGCATTTACTGCTTGTAAGAATAAAAATTGCAACCCTTTTTGTCATCGAACAGAAAGAATTATATATGTTTCGCAATTCCAACTGAAATTGAGAAGTTAATTAGTATTCAACTTTTTGTTTCGTTGTTTAAATATATTTTGTAAAGTGCGTCTAATTATTATAGAAATCATCACACAGCACACCATGTTCACCAAAGACTTTTATCAATAAAGATTTTTAATCTACAGAAATTCGCTCGTAAAAGCATCTCTTCCACTACTTATTTCAGGAGCATGGCGAGCAAAATGAAAAGTCAAACTGGAACTATCGCAGCCAAAATAAGAATGAATAAAACGTCTGGCTCCCAAATCACAGTAGGCATACCTCGAAAGTGTAATAGCAATACTACTTAGTTGCTTATTGTTTACAAAACATATTGAAAATATATAAACAATGAAAAAGTTAAAGATGACTTCTATTTGGCAACGTAAACATGAATTTTCTTTTCACAAATAGATTGTCGATTTTTAAAATGACTTTTGATGCACAACTATTTACAAGCAATGGGATTTGAATAAAAATACAATATTAATCTGAACTTTTTTAACCCAGTGTATAATATATATATATGTGCGTAAGTATACCATTTTGTGGAAGGGTACAAAATATTGACAGTTCCGCTTTAGAAGTGTAGCAGATGCAATGGGACAATTTAAGGAAATGAATACAAATGTGCACTCAATCTAAAAATCTTGTCGAGCATATTTGCATCGCGCTTCTGACAAATGCCAAATACATTCAAAATTTTAGGGTTTTATATTAAATAGCAAACTTTAAAGATAGATTAAAACACATAGAAAATAAAATTGGCTTACCTTTTTTGTTTATTAAAGTCTAAGATCTGTTGAATGAAGAAGGGTTAATATTTGCATACCCCTTTCTAAAAAAAATAACATGTTTTGTATCTCTAAACACATGGTCCTTTTGTAGCCCATGCAGCAAGATGTTTCAAAGGAAATACCCAAATTAATACACTACGCCCACCAATAAAAAAAGAAACGTACACGTTTTTTATATTGCAGGATTTCATGATCGGTTTTAAAAATTAAGCTTGTAACACATTTAATGAAATTATCTTACCTTTTCTTTGTTTGGTAAAGTTTGAGTTTTGTCAAAAGTGTCTCCACCATTAAAACTGATCAGTTCGGCATCTACAGGTGGAAACGGAGCGGGGAAAACCACTACATCACTCTTCAGTGTGTCTGAGCTGAAACACACATCGTACTGCTGAGTAGCTGTAGAGTATGACCAGCTCCCGTCAGGGTGGGTGGTGATCATGGGGCCGTTGTGCCTGCTGAAAGTGCCACCTGTCCTGTGGCATCTGACAGCTATCAAACTGATGAGACTCAACAGAAATATTACGGAGACTGACACAATGGCAATAAGCAGGTACAGGTTCAAATCAGAAGGACTGTTCTCTTTTACAGGAACATGTCTTAACGGAGTCTGTACATCAGCTGAACTTTCAACCACCGCCACCTCAATGGACACAGAAGCTGTCAGGGAATGTTCTCCATTATCAGATACCAGTATTACCAAAGGATGAGTTTTCAAGTCATTGTCACTCATTCTTCTCTTAGTTCTGATTTCTCCGGTGCTGGTTCCAATCCTGAACAGGTTATTTCCTTTTTGCTCAGACAGCTGATAGGAAAGCAGTGCATTATATCCAGAGTCTGCGTCCACAGCCCTGATCTTTGCTACAAAGTATCCTGCTTCAGCAGAATAAGGGATGGTCTCACTGTTAATTGAGCCATGTTCAGAATAGGGGGGTAAAATTGATGGAACATTGTCATTTTCATCCTGAATTAAAACATTAACAGTCACGTTGCTACTGAGTGGAGGAACACCAGAATCTGTAGCCTGAACTTTAAACTGAAAGGTTTTTAATTCTTCATAGTTGAAAGACTGCTGGCTGATTATATCCCCTGTCTTTGAATTGATACTTACTAGTGTAGATAATGGGAACATAATATTAGCACTTTGTAAAAATGAATAGCTCACCTTGCTATTCTGCTCACTGTCAGCATCAGATGCAGTCACTCTTTTAAGTACGGCTCCAACTTCCCCGTTTTCCCTCACGTGTATAATTATTACATCCTCGGCGAAAAGCGGTGCGTTATCATTTACATCAGAAACAGTTATAGAAATTGTACGTGTATTTGAAAGTTTCGGGATTCCATTGTCTGAAGCAGCTACAGTGATGTTGTAGTTAGAGATTTTCTCCCTGTCCAGTGGACCGTCGACTAACAAGGAATAATAATTTTTATAGTTGGTTTCTAATTTGAATGGAACATATTTCCTAATTTGAATCCTAACATCACCGTTGTTTCCACTATCGTTATCCTGGACTGACACAAGTGCGACAACGGTGCCAATCGCTGCGTCCTCCTCTACAGTTTCACGTAATAAGGTGACAGTGATTTCAGGAGCATTATCATTTAGGTCCAAAACTTCTACTAGCACCTTACTGTGAGCAGACATGGGTGGTTGTCCTTTATCACTGGCCTCTACACGTATCTCAAAAGCTTTTTTTTCCTCAAAATCTATATTGCCTTTTACCTTGATGACCCCTGTCTGTGGTTCAATTAAAAACATATCTAATATATGATCCTGATCTTTGTCCCTCAATGAATAAACAATTTCACTGTTTAGACCCTCATCCGCATCGGTGGCGCTCACGGCGATCACTGTGGTTCCTACCAGAGCATTTTCTGAAATGTTTGCTTTATACAGCGATTCTCTGAAGATAGGAATGTTATCATTAATGTCCAACACGTTAACAATAATCTGTGAGGTGCCTGATTTAGGAGGACTTCCACCGTCAAACGCAGTCAGTATCATGGCGATCACAGGCTGCTTTTCTCGGTCTAATGCCTTCTGCAACACCAACTCTGCAGAAACACTATCACCGACTTTGTGCACAGCCAAAGAAAAATGTTCATTCAGATTTAATTTGTAATTATTGACACCGTTTTTTCCTATATCTGCATCGATCGCTTCAGATAAAGCGAATTTCACTCCTGGTAAAGTACTCTCAGCAATATACAAATTCTGCAGTGTGGTGGTAAAGGACGGGGCATTGTCATTTACATCTAAAATTTCAAAGTCAATATGGTACAGTTTCAACGGATTATTTATCACAGCTTCTACATTAAGTGAACATCTGCGCTCTTCTGGACAAAGCTCCTCCCTGTCTATTCTTTCACTGACATAGAGAGTACCAGTCTTAAGGTTAATCTCAAATAGTTTTTTCCTTGATCTTGCAACAATCCGAAACATACGAGATTCCAGCTCCTGTGTGTTGATATTTAGATCCTTGGCGACATTTCCAATCGGTGTTCCTGGCATTACTTCCTCTGAAACGAAGTATGAGAGCTGTCCAGCCACGATTTGTAAGCAAGAGAGGAGTAAAAAAAGGCAGAAATACAACCCAAAACAACTCAATCCACAGGAAAAAGACATCTTTGTCCAAAATAAATGAAGAGTGTGAAAAAACTCAACGTCAAGGTGGAAATTTTATAGATTCAGGATGATACTAACCGCACTCCGCATAATCGTTGTAAAATGTAGCATCGTTTTATACCAGCCTCATTGTCTGTAAGACTGACAAGATTTTCAGCTGAATACAGGAGGGGCTTATATGTCTCAACAATACACTGCTCTCTTTGATAGATCATCAGCGACGCTTGGTGGAGAACTAGAGATACAGGCAGAACAAAAAAGTTTACTCTTTATCCAATTGAAACATGTGTTTTTGTAAAACCCAACTGACAAGGGGGTTAGTACCGCAAAGTGTGGCTCACGGGACTTCATCATAAAACCTTTTTTTTTTTTTTACATTTTAACCTATAATGTGAAATTAAACTGGGACAGTTTAATTCCTGCACTGGTTACATGTTTACTGTGAGTGTTCAAAATTAAAATCAAATATTCTTCCAACCTCATCTTAGGCAGAAACTTGATTTTCCATCATTTTGGCGTCAACAATTATCTTTTAATAGGCCTAGTTGTTCTTGTGAGCAAACCCCAGAGTTTGCTAGGATTATTATGAGGATATTTCTCTGTTTTTTTCTGCATCTCCACATAGACAGCAGTGATGCGCTTATGCAGATTTCCCACTATGTAATCCTAGGATTAGGTGCTCAATTCAGGAACTCCTGTCCCATTTCCATTCAGAAGGAAACATTATTTTGATTTGAAAATAATAATCATCTAATAACCCAAGTCATCTGCTCAACCTCAATTGCAATAATGATGATGTTTTGCAAAGAGGGACTTATGTGCTTTATTTCCTAATTTAAATTGTCTGTAAAGCCCTCAAACCAAGGTATATGAGGAATATCCTTGTAAGTGTGAACAAACACAAACTAAAATATAAAGACTACATGCTCTCATATCATACCACTCTAAATTTAAACTATCATATGTTTTGGGTCACAGGCATGCAGCAAAAGCTTTTGATGATTTTTCCACGAATTACTTATTTAATAAAAATCAGTTAATACGAACATATCTTAAAAAAAAACATTTTACTTGTTGGTATGACAGTCTGCTAGTATAATTTTCATGAAATGAAATTTATAGACAATCCCTCTAGCAAAAAAAAGGAAAATTTTGAATAAAACAAAATGTAAAAAAAGATATATGTGTATGCAAAGCAGCATTTCATCCAGCACCACATATGTGACACGCTTCATAGGATTCAGATCAACAAGGACTGCAGCTAGCTCTATTTGGGCTGGGTTTGTATCAGAGATCATGCATGTTAGGCCATGTGGAGGGCGCTCATCAAGCAGATAATTTCCTCTTCAGTTTCACAGCTTGTCAGAGAAAACATCCACCAAACAGAGACATACACAGCATGAAATACTTTGCTTAAGATCTCTAAAAATATAAGCATTGGTTTTGTGGATATGCACACACACATATTTCTTTTTTTAGCTGAAAACATTTCTTTTGCTGTTTTTTTTAAATAGTTTTTTATTGTTAATTTCTTTATTTAGTGTTTTAGATCTAATGTTATACTATGTATACAGTAATAAACATATCTCCCTGAAGGTATGAAAATGGAGGATATTAAATAATCAATTGGGAATAAATTATGCTTTAGAAAAACACACAATGATTATGCCCGTGTTACTAAACGTGCCTTACTCTTTACTATAAGAAACATCATGAGTAGGGGGCAGTGAGTGTTAAGAGAGGGGAGGGGGAGTAAAGGTGAACCAGCCAGCTATACATTTGGCTTGTTCACTGCATTATTGATCAGCTTCCACCTATATTTAGCAACCAATGTACGTCACCTCAGTTTTATGATTTCTTAATATTCCTACGCAAAGCTGTCAGCTGTGTGCACAGTTGGGAGTCAGTGTGGATTCTACAGGCGTGTACTGTACCATTCACATGGATGTCAGCGGAGGCGGGGGGGAAGGGTGCCATCTGAAAGTGCTCTGAGGCCAAGCCTCCCTTTTTTCTGCTTCCTCTCTCCTTGAGCACTGCTCTCTTGTCTCCATAGCAACTCCATCAGGGATGTTTTTCTCTTTTTATGTGTGTTAGGTTTGTTTCACCATACACGCTCACACACCCACTCTCACAAATAAAGCTGTTCTTCAAGCTTTTACAGAAAATGGATACAAAGAGCAAAAAAAGGATAATGATCTACTTTTTTAAATTTTTGCTTACTTTAATGAAATTAATGTTTTAATGAGTAAATCTTATCACATCATAGTAACACTCATGAAAAAGAGATATACTCTCATAAGAATACAGAAACTCTACTGTTATACCCTGGGCTCCCCTGGTTTCCTCATACATTGGTATTGTAACACAGCTGGAGTATATTCAATGTGACAGCACTTTAATAAAAATAGATGTTACCTGCCGGATCTTTACATCCTACCATGGTTGACCCCATCACCCCTGAACCCCAAATTGCCTCTTCTTGAAGAAAGTGTCCATATATCAAGTGTGGAGATGCTGACAGTCTGTTTTAATGGGAACTAGATCTCATTATAGCACAAGGGATAGTCCTTATCCTTATTTAATTAAGCTCATTTACTCACTACCATCTGGTCTCATTGTACATAACATTTATTTTTCAAAAACATTTTCTCTCTATCTAATCTATTTGCTTATCCCTAAGAAGGTAATAGCTTTACACCTTGCAAGGTAATTGAATTTTGTAAGTTTGAACAAAATATATGCCCAACAATGCAATCAAAAGCATTTCCTCCCTTACAAAATTCTTCTGTTTTGTTTTAAATGTAATATCTAACAATTCAGGTTGTTAAACTAGTTTTAGTACCATACAGGATAAAATAAGGAAAATTAAAATCTAATTCTAAGTGACTGTTCAAACCAACCTGACATTATTGACTCAGTTAGATAAATCTAACACTTCATGGAAACACCTTTGGTGGTTATGACAGATGCTTTAATAACTATAAAGGAATACATCGCACTATAACATTTGACAGTTGGTATGATGATTTTTTTTATGAAATGCTGTTTCTTCTACACTAGATACACTAGATACAACTAAAAAGAAGAGAATGACATCAATGTACATTATGTTCTATTTACAAAACATACACATTAGAATATATGAATACAGTTACAAATGAGATTTTACGCTTATCCTCTTTCATCTTTAATATTAATACTGAAATATATGAAGACAAATATGGAATATCAATCATCCATACTGTTTAATCCTATTACCACTTAATCATTTATTTTCATATCTGTGCTTGTCTCCTCTCAATTCTGGAGTATGTAGGGCATGGGCGTGTCTGTGGAAACATGAACCAGAGCAAGATGAAAAATCAGGACACAGCAATATGGAGCATGCCCAAAATCCAGTCACACACATGAACACAAACTTATGGGCACAGTGGAGCACATTGTTCACTCATTCAGAAAGTAATCATTTAATTAGTTACTCTACTGTAAATCAACAGACACGCTACACCTACTGTGTCATTATTTCTTGCTTATATCACGAGCTGCCCCTCACCAATCAGCAACATTTTTCTAAAAAACAAAACAAAACAAAAAAAACCTAAAGTTTTAAATGCTCAGTATTGTTCTATTGAAAAGTGCACTGATACTATCCATTGTTTATGTTGGTAATAAAACAAAACAATATGTTACACAGAATATGTGCATTAGCGATCAGAGGTGCAATAGTACTAAGTTTTGAAATTACTTTAAAAGTTGGGTGTTATATATTGCTGTAGTGACTTTAATTATTATCATCAAGGATAATAATGACCATGCAGAGATTCACTTGGAACCAATAAAGATTTTTTGTTTTTTTATTCTTTTGCAGCCACTAGTGTGAGTACAAGAGACAAAGACATGGCAGATAAAAAAACATAAAACTCACAAGATGTAAGGCAGACTCAGGATTAGATCCACACCAATGAATAGACCCACAGTCAAGACTAATAAAACAAGCATGCAAGACTATAGTTAAGATATCTGCAAAGATAACAAAGATATTTAATAGGAAAGCCAGAGTGAACATGACTGTAACAGGCCCTCTGGTTGGCTAAAAACTGTACCCATCATCAAGGGCAGAGTCCATCTGACACATCCCTTGCAGTGTGCTTTAGTAATTGATTCACCATCCCCCCCACTGTTTTCATGGTGATGCATATGCAGTCCCTTTTCAAAGCCCCTCCACTCTCCTCTGCCACACTTTGCCATATGGCACTGAGCAGCAAAACCCACACCATTATTTTTAAAGATTAGAATCTCACAGATGAATAACAACTAAACATTTCTCCTTTATCTGACAAAAGTATTTTAAACAGCATGGACATTTAACTATTTACCATTACCAAAACATCCAAGCAGTCTTTAAATCCCCAGCTTTTCTGTGTTTGTCTTTTAGTCTCTTAGCCAGAGACCAACAAGCAATATTAAGTGGGGTTAGAAGAAAACATATCTTTTGATAACTAAAATGTCCATCATTCAAGGGGTGTTTCTTACATTTGAATTAGCCAACAAGGGGAAATGGGACAGAAAATGCTATGTATGGATTAATAGCCACACAAATAATCAATATGTCACTGCAGTGTAACACATTAGCAACATGCTAAATAATTAAATGTACACAGACACTCCAACGCACAGACAAGAAATGTACATATATTTTGCCACAAGGGGGAGCCTTTTCACCCTCTCCTTTGTTCTCCATAATCGTTTCTGCAAGTGCACACTGAGTAGGCAGGGACAGACATAAAACCCTAGATCAGATTAGCCCTCTTACACACTTCATAAATCACATCAATATTATAGCTGCACCAGCAGCTTCAGAGTGTAATTCACAGTTTCTTTGGCTCCGGAAATGTAAATGTCATGAATCCTGAACAGCAAATAGAGATATGGATGCACTTTCTCTATTATTACATTCTTATTCTCAAACAGCAAATACATCACAACCGTTTCTCATCTTTTCTACAGATCATGCAAAATATATGAGTTTCTTATTGCATATACAGCAGTCTAAATTTTGCATGAGGAAATCACCTCTTAACCCCCTTTATCTATACCCTTTCTTCTTATATATATA
>JAUZNJ010029685.1:0-15266 GCA_034780135.1 Jordanella pulchra
TTGAGGGCTCCAGCCCAGGAGACCCACGGCGCGCTCTGCTGGAGAAAAGGTGGCAGACAGACTCCGGATCCCAACATCAGTCCTCCCATGTCAGAAATTTTAAAAATCCTCTTTAAAGACTTACAAACACAGGCAGTTTTTTTCCAGGGTTACCAATTAAAATAAGGTCTGAACTTTGACTGTGCCATTCTGCTGGAAGGTAAACCTTTGTCCTGTTCTCAAGTTTTTGGAAGCCCCTAAGAGGTTTTCCTTCATTGATGCTCCTTATATGTGTGTATAGCTACCATCAGTGGGCCATAACGATAACTTTAGATTTTATCTGACCAGAGAAAATTTTTAATCTAATTGCAAATAGGGGTTCTTGTTTCTTTTTTGAAGAGGGTTTTCCTTCGTCACTTTTAATAAAAAACATGAATTGTTGAGAGCATGACTAAAAACTGTCCCGCTCTATAAAGATCTAATTAATGTTCTCCTTGTCAGCAGCTCTCAGTTCAGATGAATGACCATGTGTTGGCATAGGTTTAATGTTATACTTATCACTTTCTAATTTTGAATGATTGTAAAATCTTCAAACTTTAGGATTTTTTAAAAACATATTTAATCCAGCTCTAGATTCTAAATCTTTCTCCCTTACCTACACATCTGAGGCCTTCACAGAACATCTGGATTTATACTGAGATTAATTTACACAGGTAGGCTTTCTTCATTAATCACTTTCAAAGGCGGTTGGTTGCTCTGGATATTGTTTGGAGAGTATCAGAGTAAGGAGAGGTAAAACAATCACATGCCACATTATTCAGATTTTTTTTATTTCATTTAAAAAGTTATCCAACCTTCCAAATTACGGACTACTTTATGTTGATCAATTGTCTGATAATATGCAAAACTGTTGAAATTGTATGCATACTTCTGCAAGGCGTGGGGTTGTGTGCACAATAACACTGTGACAGAGTTGTTGGCTAATACTGGATGATGAAATAATTTAGCATTATTCCTTCATTCCTAACCTTCATGTTCCTTAAATGGTTGCACAATGTCACAGATATACAAGAAAACCTGCAAAGCATCTTGCTGGTCGCTACAAGTTTGAATACTGTGCAAGTGGATTTGCATAAACATTTTTTGGCATCAGCTGAAACCAGCAAGTCTCTACAACTAAAAAAGAAAAACAAGCAAAAAAGGAACAAAAAACAGAGATTTGTAGGCAGTTGGTCAAAGTACTAAAAAACACTAAACTGAAACAGGACCTTGATCATGCCATGGATTTTATTGGTTCTGTTGGAAAAAAGGGGGAAATTGGTTATACAGCACTTTCCCCACACTCAACACTTTATAATGTGGCAGAATATCTAAATGTGTAAAACAAAAAAAGAGAAATGAAATTGCTCAACTGAGACAGAAGCTGAAACCACAAAGTCTACAAAAGCACTGTTTGTTCTTACATGCTTCTGTTTTCATAACAGTGTGATTTTTATGCTTAGCTAGAACTGTTTTTTCCTTGCAAAACACCACAAAAGAATTAATCAAATGCCTGAGCGTATTCATTGGAAATTGAGATAACTAAGAAAGACATTTTTAGTGAAAAAAAAAAGTGTATCTTAATTATTGTTCATTACCTCTTTTCAGATCTTGTCATGTTACAACCACAAACCTCACAGTATGTGACATGTCATAGACAAAAAAAAAAACTATGTGCAGTTATGAAGTAAAATCAAAATGTTGTTGTTTTTTATGTCTTTTTATGAATTAAATCCTGAAAATAGAATTTGCTCATCTCCTGTAATAGTAACAGGACATTGTCATAAATTTAGAGCATTAATAGAAGCAGCAGTAAGGAGGCCCGTGGTAATTCTGGAGCAAGTTTATTTATATAGCACATTTTGGTAGCAAGACAATAAAAGAAAAAAAAAAAACTGGAAAACACAGAGAAGCATGCATTGCAGTGGCATAAAGGTAATTAAATATTTAATTAGGATGAATCATAAAATGAAGTTATTCATCCCTATAAAAATGAGGATTGATAACTTAAGTATTTTAATGATTTTGAAAATGAATACTTTAAAGATTAGTTATTAAAGAAAAGAAAGTTGGACTACAACCTTAAACTAAAAATGTTCAGATGGCACAGTCAAATGCCACTTTATACAAATAGCTTTTTAATCATCAATCAAAGCCACTTAGGGTTTAAGCGCTTTTACAGATTTTGGGAGTTTTTTTCCGGATTAGTAGAGCATAAGAAGTAACTTCTTAGTCACCTGGTGACATTATAATGTTCAGCTTTGAGCCGTCTGCATAGTTATGGTAACTGATGGTGTTGTTTATTAAGATCTGAGTTAGAGGGATATTGCAAAGAAGGGGCCTAAGATAGACCTCTGGGGAACCACACATATGATATTTGTGATCTCTGATGTAATGTTAACTACTGACACACAAAGAAATACTATAGCTACTCTTCCACTGCTCATGTGGGAAAAACTGTCAAAATAACAACTGACAGTTGAATGAAATCCAACAATCTTGAGTTTATGGAATAATTGCAAAAGAAAAAAAAAATTGTTGAAAGAAGCTAAAACGCAAAACCAATTTGGAATTTTTTTCACCCTGGGGGAGACATCAGATACTTGGAAAAAGGAGCTCAGGTCACTCTTTGGCTTACATTCAAAGGTCAAAGAGAATTAATGATGCATATCTTTCAATAATGCAGTGGGGCATGGTGGTGGAGGGATCATGGTGTGGCAATGATGTTCTTCAGGTTGGTTTCTAGCAGAGGCAGAGAAGCTTGTCATTGTGGATTGGTATATAGATATAACTAATTACAGAACAATCTGCAATACTGTTAGAGGCTGTGAAGGACCTGGTGGTAAACAGATGAGGTAAAGATTCACCTTCAAGCAACTAATAAAGTTTCTTTCAGGACAAATGTTTTCAGATGATTTATAACCCAGAAAATAGTTTGAGCTCCAATAAGAAGTGGAATAAAAACAGAAAGGAAGAAGTGCCAGGTAGGCTTTTACTTAAAACAAAACTGAAAAGCGGTAAACAAAAAGTTACTCGTGCATAACACAGTCCCATAATGTCAGTGCAGCTATTTTAATGTCAATTTGTGATTCACGATCGGTGAAGAAGTTCATGCTTTGTCTATCTAATTGAGGCTGACTGGCTGGAACTCAAAGATTTCCTGCCTGATGAGTGAGTGGGCAGCTGCACAAATATAACCGCTGACATTTGGATGCAGTTTATATCTGCTGAGAGTAACAGAAGTCATTCTTGTTTACATCCTTACTTTTATTAATACTTGGGATTCGTTAAAACCTGCAGCAAATAATTGCTTAGCACTGATGTTCAAAAAGCAGCAAAAAATTTTCAGAGAAGTTTTTTTTTTTTATTTTCAAGAAAAAGATCCAGGCATGGATTTTGTTAGAAGGTATGATGTGTGTCACCCGGCCTGCGATTCGCGTGACATTTGTCCCTCCTCCTGAGTGAACTTCTCTTGATACTGACGTTAGAGCTTAAAACAGAGAGACATCACTTCCTTTTGGGCTTATTATTAGCAGACTTGGTCACAGATGGCACCAAAAATAACTCAAGCTGTGGTCAGATCCACTCATGACCTTTGCGTGTTGGGGAATTGTGAGGTTCAGTGTTTGTGGAAAAAATATGTGATCTGTTGAGACAGTGATGCTGTTTCTTCATCATTCTATACCATCGCCTTCCAGAGAAATGATGGCTCTCGAACAGTATTTTTTTAAATGAAATTAGCAACACTATGGAAAGCAAAAGTGTTCAAACGTAAATAAATAGCTCCATACAATACAGGTACAGTAGTATTTCATCATCTGCAAAAAGATAGATGCACAATATTAGCATTGTTACAAAGGTTTTTTTTTTAAAGAAATATGGGACAATTCCAGTTATACATATCATGAGTCAACTCTTGATCCTGCTGTATTCTAATGGAAAAAAATACTCATGGACACCTCATGACTTCTCACCACACACTGTTGCAAGGCCTTATCGCCCTTCTCGATCATCTGATGGAGAAACATATTCTGTTTTAAGCTCTTTTAACTCCTTTTCCTTGATGGGTCACGTAGACCTGAGCTCTGCTGAGATCACAGCTTGCATTGGTTGTGGTTTGCAGGATGATTGAGTAACATTGCTCATTGACGTATGCAGCTGCAAAACTAATGAGTCGGCTTGTGAGAACTCCTTGCGTATGTGTCAAACCGGGCGACTCCTTGAGAGGGAAAATTATTCAAGGTAATTAGATAACGGACGGAAGTCGTCCTTAAAGTCTTGTGATTCGACATGTTTTAGCTGAAACTGTAGATTTCAAGAAAAAAAACAGTTTTTGCCCTCTTCGAGATTTATCCTGCTCTTGCTTATTTGCCTTAAGACAGGTCATCAAACTTATCTTAAGTAATAATAATCTCTTAAAGTAAAAAAAAAACACATTAAACAGTTTCTATCTCTAAGTTTAATTTCACTAATCATGCCCTGGCCTGGTTAATACCAGATGTTTAAAGCAAAGAAAATCACTCAGAACCAGTCTGGCAACATTAAGTAGGATAAAGCCTCGGTTGTGCTTGATGGACATGACGTTCCACACAGAAATTAGACCCAGACCTTTTATACTCCATGCGGCTTTTCCCTCTGTGTGTGTACATCACAGACTGCAAGCTACACAAGGAGGTAGAAAACGCAGCTTTTTTGCACTTTTTCAAAGCCTCTTCATGTCTTTCAAATATGGAGAAAACATGGAACCATGGTGGGAATTCCATGCAGTGGAAGAACTGCCAAAATTGTTGTACAAGACCCAACAGCATTTAGTGCACTTTAACTATCATAGTTAAGGTCAGTGTTCATCATTTTATATTAGGACTGGGTAAGATCAAAAATCAACAAAAATATTAACATAATCAACAACCAAGCTGGTTTACATTTGCTAAAAGTCCTTTTAATGATCTCAAAGACTTTAAGGAAATTATTCTGTGGCAAAAGCCGATTTTTTTAGAAGGTTTGCATCAAACTAGTGTAAAATTACAGAAGCATTAAAAAAAAGATCCTCATGCTGGCAGTAAAACATAGTGCGGGTTGGGTCATGGTTAAGGATTGGTTAGCCGCTTCAGGATCCAAATTGAGAGAAGTGGTAAAATAGTCGCCATGCAGTCGGTGAAACGTCTGTGAGATTCCAGGTTTCTCCCCTGCTACGTGTCGATGTGCCCCCAGGCAAGGCACTTCACTGCAGATTGCCTCCTGATCTGCAAGTCAGCATAGCTGTGGGTGAAGTTAGGTGAAAGTACCTGCAAAAGCATTTTGAGTGGTTAGGATACCTAGAAATGCTCTTTTTAAGTTCAATTCATTTAACATTCGAGTTATATAAAAGGGCAACGATTCAAAGAGTGCCAGCAAATCCCCTCCAGATGTCTTCAATAAAGAAATTATTTAATCAATCAATATAAATGTTTGGGAGATCAGACTAAGAAAGATTAGATGCAAAAGGTATTGTTTTTCTGTGTATACATGCCTGTGCCTATGCGTTTTACCTTGCTGGTGTTTTGTTTGTTATATATTCCACATTCAACATCCCACAGTGTCTTAAGTGCTGCTGCATGCACTCATGCGAACCATTTCATTTTATTTCCCTCATCAAAATCTGGACTATCCCCAATTTAAATGACCACAATTAGTTTGTTCATCCTCAAATTTCACTTATATATATATAAAGAAAATGATGCTTTGCATTTGCAATCATTTCCTTGAATGTCAGCACTTTCACCGAGTCTTTCTAGCATGTTGTGAGGTTCATGCAAAACGAGAAGTAGTACACTCATACTTGCTTAAGTCTCCATCTCTAAGATCAGATATAACATCGGTTGAGATTCCTAAATAGTCTAAAATCTTAATTTATATGAACTGCTGAGTTGCAAAGAGGTTGAGAAGAAAGGGGAAATGTGGATCAGTGTCCGGGTCACAGCAGGGGTTGCAGTTTTTGAGAAACTTATTCATTAGCAGAAAAATTGATTCACTCTGATAAAGGAGAGGAGAAAAAGCTTGCCCAAAGACGGCAAAGTAGAGCCATTTTTGTCTGTGGATTGTTTACCTCACACTGCTGCAAACAGTCTTTAGTCTCTGAACACTGTAGTTTGCTTTAAGTCAGCTTTTAGCAGGTATTAATTTTGGGTATAGAGTTTAACTTTTGCCTCCTTCCCTCCGTTATGCCTCTGGTAGTTTGATATTTTAAAAAAGTCATAATTAAAGCCTTCATGATTAGTTTTCTAAACTTTAAACTTAAATGCAATTAAGTACCATATTTACTATAACCGGTCATCCTGTAAAGGATCATTTGCCCAATTTTTCTTCATTCAAGAACAGAATTTTACCAAGCTACAACAAAACTTAGATGCTTAAGTTCAAGTAATTCAAAGGTGGATGTACCTCAGAGCGATTATTGGCTGCAAACCTGAAGCATGTCTTATATTGTCTAAAAATATTTTTGTGTAGATAGTAATATCATTCATAGTTCAGATTTCTTGAGCAAAAGAGATCCAGACCATCCCTATACTACCACCATGTTTGACTCTAGATAGGGTGCTTTTTTTACATTAATGTTCTGTAAGTTTTATTGGCCCACAAACTGTCTTTTCATATTTTTTGGGGATCTATTGGATAAACATTAGATTGATGTTTGCATTTTCTTTTGGTCACTAACCTTTAGATCGGTTTTGTTATGATTTATTGCCTGACCTCTCAGATAATTGGTTCACATGCTTTTTAGAGTAATTTTAATAGAGAAGGTTCACCAAAGTTTCATGTTTTCTCCATTTGTAGGCAATCACTGTGGTTCTCTGATGTCCTCAAAGTCTAATAAAAAGGTTTTGTGGCCATTTCCCTATAAATAAATGTTTAAGTATAAGTAAATTGTTTGTTTCTCATCTTTTTCTTTCAATTGGGACATGAGATGCGATGCGGCTGCCGATTTTATGTTTTCGGACAGGCTCAGTTTAATTGGTCTCTGCAGCACTGACAGGAATCAGGCCAAGGGTTAGTCATTCTTTACTCTTTGTTGGGTTTTATCAGTTTTTTTCCTTTAATGATTAAAAGCATCATTAAAAATACATTTAAATGGAAAAAAAGACAGAAATCAAGGAAAGAGTAGACCCGTATGCTGTTTGTATTTTTAAGGAGAGAAATGTAAAAAACACATCTCCAGAACATGTTTTTTTTTATGATGCTTGTTATTGTTCTATATATTTACATGGTGAAAATTTCACATAAGTTTAGAAAAGAAATTCTTGTGTTTGTTTTTTGTCTAGCATATAAAACACAAATAGAAATAAATGTTGTTCTTCAGACAAATATCCAAAGATTATGTTGTAGTTTTTTATTTGCCAATACCATGTTTTGCCAAGAAAATATGTTGACCTGTGAGATGACTCAGGATATCTGATTCATTCTTGCACAGGAATCTGAACTCAGAGAAGAGCAATTGAGGGCACTACGTGTA
Source organism: Jordanella pulchra (assembly GCA_034780135.1). Taxonomy (NCBI): domain Eukaryota; kingdom Metazoa; phylum Chordata; class Actinopteri; order Cyprinodontiformes; family Cyprinodontidae; genus Jordanella; species Jordanella pulchra. The sequence goes on from JAUZNJ010029685.1 coordinate 7,508, forward strand.
TTGCATTTGCTGTCTTGCCCCCGGGAGCTGCTCGTTTTTGGGATTTTCCTTTCAATCTGTTGGGAAAGCTTTGGAGACTCTAATCAGACAACGGAGAGTAAAAAAAAAAGCAAATGATGAGCTGCTGTTTGAGGGGGTAAGAGAATGGAAAAATACAAAGACAGGAAAGAGGCAGTTTGCCAAGAATAAGTACAACATTTGGAAGCTTTGTTCCCCTTCTTTTAAGATAAAAAGGGAACTGTTTGGGGTTTAAAAACAAACTGTTTGATTTTTAAAGAAAATTTATCTCATCGAGCAGTAATACTTTAACATCAAGAGTGGGTAAAGAGACTTAAGGAAAACTGTAATATAGAGATTCTTGTCATCTTGCAGCAAGAGTCATAACATGTACTCTTTCTACAAGATTTTGGCTGTTCTCCCTGTGCCCACCAGGGTTTCCTCAGGGTATTCCAGCTTCCATTCACAATTGGAAAACGTGACTTTTGCCTTTATTAGTTCCACATAGTTTACCTGAGTTTTGTGTGTGTGTGTTTGAATGTGTGTCCACTCTGGGACCCTGAAAGGACTAGTAGTATAGATAATGATTGGATTGATAGATGGATAAAAAAAACCAAAAACATACCTTTATGTTAAAATAAAGCAATATAAGTTAAGCAATTATCTTGATAGTGTTTACATAGTTCTTTTTGACCATGAAAAATGTGTTTGCACCGATGTGATCAGCAGATGTGACTGTAACTGTTTTATTGTACATCACACACCTTGTTCTCAATTCTCATTTTTGCTAGCTGGGTCAGTTGTGTGTACATGTATGTCAACGTGAAAAACGTTAACTGACTTTGCAGAGAAACAAGTGTTTGAGCAGAATGATGTAGAGCCCCTCTAACTGATCGAAAGCTAAAGTTCTTTTGCTGACAAAATTAAAAAGCTATGAAGCAATTACTTCTTTGGCAGACATGTTTGGTTGCCGGGTGAGAAGGGGAGGATTGGTTGCATTGAAAGAAGTGGAAGTAGAGACACATCTTGTGCTCAGCTGCCCCACCTAGGGGTAAATTTTGGCTTATTTTTTGTGAAAAGATAACTCACCCAGTCCAAATCTTACTTTTGCCAATATCATATTTGAAAAATGGATCTCACTTGCTGGGTTCGGTAATAGAATTACCCACAATGCTGCAGAGCTTTTCTGCAAAACAACAAGGTGGTGTCCGCAAAGGAGCAGTGTTGCAATTAAAATTAAAAATGTAATAGAGAGCGTATATGCTCAGAATTTTTTAGGCATAACTGCAAGAAATTGGTCATTGGAGAGTTTATTTGGTGGCATAAAATGTTTCACGGACTTCAAAATTACAAAAAGAAGAGTTTGTCGCTTGGATTTTTTGTGTCATATCTGTAGTGAGCTGATTGGTTCTAACCTGATGAGACTGACCCTGTTAGTCCCGCCTTTGAAATCGAGTTGTACCAGCTTTTTACCAGACTAATACGTCATATCAGTGTGGCTGGCCAGTCTAATAATATAGTAGGTGGTTTAGTGGGATCTTGGCTGTGATTGACAGTCATAATATTGGCAGTGAGAACAACACAAACATGGAGAGCAACATTTTGTGTTTTTGCAGCCTTGGTCTCAGACTTAACCTCTTTCTTCTCACACCTCCGCCGAGAGTTGCCTTGCACCGTTACGTCAATTTTTCACTTACTTGTTAAGGTAAATCTAGAAAACACATAGTTAAATATATTTAGCCCACAATATTTCACAATCTCATTGTAAAGCCTTTGCATACAGCCTTTAAGCGAGCTACTGGTGTAGATACTTGTAAAGTTATAGTACGAGGCTCCTGTATTGTTTGATATTCACTTCTAAGATGTTTATTTCAAAAGCATTTATATGGTTTTAACTTTTCCCTCAATTATTTGTGCTGAAATCACAAACCTTAGTACTTTTCAGTGGACTTTCATTTGCTACCATAATTCCAAAAATTAGTCCATAAAAAAGTTGTAAGAAAAAGATCAGTGTTATGCTTTTTTTAGCCTTTGGTTGGAGATACAGATGCAAGTCTTTTAGGGTATGAATGAGTGAATGTGTTCAGATTTAAAGATTTCTATTGTAGCTCTGGCTAGGGTTGTTGTTGTGCCAGTGGAAGTTGAACTTCAAGCCTCAAGCCTTTTGCTGTCTTTTCCAGATCTCCTCCATTAATGGCATGTAGCTCAGTCCTATAAACTTGGACCAACATGCCTCTCTTTGTTGAAGAACTGCCTGTCACCAGCATGATGCTGCCACCAAAATGGACTCATTGTAGTGATGAATGGAAAAGGATGCATTGTTTGTTGAAATCTCTGATCAGAGCATGTTTCACATTTGCTGCCTCTCCTTATGGCTTTTGGCAAACTACAAGACATGTCCAACTTTCTCGTTTAGCCATGCTTCTGTTTCTGCCACTTGTTCATATATCATCAACGTAAAGAAACACTACCAATTTGAAAAAGCATGGCAAGTTAGTGGTGAGTGTTGTTTTTGATCCTCTCTGAAGCAAATATTAACCCAGCCCCAGCAGCAGGTAACCAACCAGCTAAACACTGCTTATCGTGTTAGCCTAAGATTTAAGAAAAGTAGAGGTGTTTATGTTGCTCATAGAGGCACTTTACACCTACATTGGTTGTCCTCAGGGATGTATGTCCTACCTGTGGTGAGGTCTTGCCCATCCTGTAGAAGCTAAATGAGAAGCCATAAGAGAATCAATAAAAATTTGAACCCTTAAACAGAATTGAAAGCTGAATTGGAGTTGTAGAAATCTTTTTGGGCATACATGAATAATAAATGCTCATACCAATAGATCTCCTATTTAAGTTGTAAACCCCTGTAGCTCTGTGTACTCTGATTAATTCTTGTCTAGCCCAGTCTGTCATTTTGGTGGTCATTCATCAAGTGATGGTTTAAACAGACTTTTGTGAGATCTTCAGGCTTAAAATATTGTTTTCTAACTTAAAAATGCTTTAATCTTCACACATAAGGATTGTGGGCCTTGGTGTCTTCCATGATCTGCATTATAGTGCTGGGATTTGATGAAAGAGCTTTAGAGTAAGTAAGTCTAATCCACACTTTCCTGATTGTTATTTGAATAACAACCCTAATCTTGGCTTCATTATAATACTCTGCTTTGTGTTGGCCTGTCGTAAAAATCAAACTAAAGACCGTTGTTTGTTGTTTTAATGTGAAAAATTCAGATAGGTTTAAGGGCAATAAGGACTTTGGTAATGCACTGCCTGTGGGACTAGATTTGTACCATTTAATGGATTCATGTTTATTTTCTGGGCTTAAGATCAAAGTCAGGTGGCTTTAAAATTAGTTCAGAGGGGTTTGCGTTGGGTGTGTCATCACTGAGCGAAGACCCAGAGGAGAGAGCAAACTCTTTAAAGGTAATCCAAATACGCGACTTTCCGCTTCGTAACGCCATTTCACAGGTGAAAGCCATGGCAGCTCCCATTAAAGCTAATTCCTCGCTGAGCCTCCATAGTATCTGCGAATGTTAATGTATCCTGCTTTTAATTTATTTGGGTAAGTGATCCAAATTCAAATTCTGGAGGAAATGAGAGGCCCCGCGGAGGCAAAGCTATTCTAAGTGACAGAATCGGATTATGTGACAATCCATATGCAATCATTTTATGCCAAGGGACAAGACAGACGTGGAGGAGAGATGGCGGAGTGGATACAGAGGGATGCGAGATGAGAAGGAGGCGTGGGGGTGGGCGACGAGAGGAGGGGGCGGCGGGAGAGAGAAATAGCAGGGTTGCCAGGACTCCAAAGCTTGTCTGTCATTCTGTGCGTCAGTCAGTCTATTCTCAGGCTTAGACGCAGGTAGCCTTAGTATTTGCGCAAATTGGAGTGTGTAAACATACGCACACAGACAAACAACCAAGACACATAATTTCTTATATAGCCAATACAAACTGGAAATATCCCTCTTTATCCTTGGTCACAGTCTAATTAGATTCCACCACCACAGTGTTGCTTTTCCCAGCACATTTTCCTCTCTTTTCTTACCTCTCTCACACTTTGCCGCCTCGCAGCACTGCAGACCTTCTGGCTGTTTCCCTGGTAACAGCTGCTTCCTGTTTGTCTGTCTTTGTTGCCATGGAGGGAGGGTAAGGGGTGATATCAGGTTAGTGAGGGCAGTTCACTAACTACAATAGAAGTGGCCCTTGAAGTGGACACGAGGCTCTCTTTGTTAGCACTTCTGGAAACAGTAGCAGCATTCAAGCGCCTAGTTGTTTATGAATGTTATTGTTCCTCCTTTTGACGAGAAATTAACACAATTATGTTGAAGGCTGTCATACACAGATAATAATTTTGTGCCTTTTGTTTGCCAAGGTAACGTCCCTGTTAACACAGCAATACAGTAGCTCAGTTATTAGTTTTTTCATTGCATGCAGCCTGTTTTTTAAAGTGAGCACTCACTAAGGCTTGGCCCTCTTAAAGTTATGCATTGCAAAGCTTTTCTGTTCTTACACACTAATTGTGTACAGAAAAGAAGAAGGTTTCTACTCTTAGAGACTGATACAAAAGGTAAACTTTTGATTGGTCACTAATTGGTCCTGATATAAAAATTTTGCCACATAATTTTGAGGTCTTGCTACAGGACACAGACTTGGACTTGACTGGTCCATTCTATAGCCTGGTTTATAGACCTCTCCTCAGTTTAAAGACTGGGACATATTTCTTTGAGCAGAGGATAACTGAAGGCAAAAATATTGCTCTGAGCACTTTAAAAAACAATATCTAGCTATTTTTGTTTGCTTGTTTCTTTTTCAACAAAGACTTCAGAAATTTTGACTTTATCTGAATATATAAGGTTATTCCCTTTACGGAAACAGGGAGAGGTATTTTAAAAAGTTTACTTTAAAGGATAAAACCAGATCTGTCGACTGCACACACTCATTCAGTGGATGGATGATCTGATAGGATTACCTCTGAATGAGCGACCTCACATCTACACCTAGTTAATGGAAAAACCTAGTGTGTTTAGTAAAGAAAAACAGAGGGGTATATGAAATGCAGCAAAGCTAGAAAACAACCATGTTTAGAGCATTGATAGAAGGAACAACTACATTTGCATGGCTGGTTGATTAATATCACTTAACTAAAACATAATCCATACTAACCGAAGACGATATCTTATTTACCTTAATTTACCCGGTATGAAGTGCGAGCTGTTTCATGGTCTTTTTTTCATTTGGCAGTATCAACAGGTACTGGATAACATTTCAACAACACAACAAGATGCTGTTTTATGCTCCCTCTGCAGCCAACTCTTTGATGTATGCACTGTCTGCCTCCAGCTTATGTTTTTTTTCGTACCTCCATATTTTAGTATCTCAGTGCACACATGTGCACTCACTACTCCATACAAATATAATTAAATTGTAGCTGAAGAACAGAGGGGAAAAAACCCAAACAAACAGAAAAAGCTAAGAAATGCATTAATATAAGTTATAAAATTAGATTGTGCACAACAATTAGAGTTTGAAGTTTTATGTATTTTTAAAATAGGTCAAAAGGGGTTTTCTTCCTCATGGTTTTACTCTAAGTGAAAAACTCCCAAGAAACAGAATGAAGTTGATAAGAAATACGTTTTTTGATAGGGAACAGAGCGGCTTATGGTGTGTGTAATGTTTTGTTTTCTCATTCTTGCTACCTTTCCACTGATTAGGTGGTGCCCACTTGTATTTTCGGAGAATACTACCCAAGCATCAGGATTGAGTATAAACGCCTGCAGTGCTTGTTCAGGCTTTGTAGACTTATTTGTCATCCGAAAGCCTGACTATAATTGAGTTTTAACATATGAGTACACTTTTAACTAACCCACTCCTTCAACATTCCTTCAACATTTATGCTTAAGTCATGTGCAGCCTTGAAAAGTCTTTCTTCCAGGATTACCCTGGATTTAAATTCAGTTCAGTATATAGAGTAGTGACAATCACATCAAATATCCTCCTAATATTTATTTAACAAAAAAAGAAAATAACTATTTCACTTCTAACAGCTTCCCTTTCGAGGTTAAAGTCTCTCCACACCATGATACATCCATTATCCTGCTCCACAGTGAAAGTAATGTTTTTTACACTGAGGTCCTGCAATTTTTTTTCCTGATCAAATGTGTTGTTTTAATAGTTCCTCTTTTGTCTCATTTGATCACCTTCCAGATTTTTACCGTCTCTTATGTTGCCTGTGGAAAAAGCTGCAAACAGTATTTTCTATGGGTTTCATCTTCCCACTGGTTAATACTTAGTGGTGAACACAACAAATTAAAAGTCCTGCCAACAGATCATTTAATCTAAGCCCTGGTTTTCTGCAGCTCCTTCAGAGCTACCATGGTCCTCTTGGCTATCCATCCTTCCCTGGCCTACTAGTGTCTGTAGAAAGCTGTGTCCTAGAGGGTTTATGTTTGCAACACGCTCTATCCGTTTTAGAACAATGAGTAAAACATGTCTCCAATGGAATTTCAAAAGTTAAGATGTTTTTTGTATAACTTACAAAAAACATCTTATATAACTCCTGCTTTAAATTTCAACACAACCTTCTACCCGACCCGTCTACAGTTTTTTCTTTGTCTTCACAAAATTGTTTATTTACTAATTTTCTCTATTGGTGGTAGCAGAATAAAGTATACCATCAAATTGTAAAGTGACAAATAAAAAAAACTTGTAGCAACACTCTGGATGTAGATATTTTTTTCATGGGAGACTACAGCTAAAACGATTCTGTCCTGATGAACACTCAAACGGTCTCTGGAATCACTTCTGCTATAATTGCTGCTGTCACTTTGAAATTTCAACTAGAGCCTAGTAGTTATGTTACACCCAGCTTGGCAATGTTCATTGGTAATTAGTATTTCTTGTGCTACAAAGGATTAGCGTAACAAGCTAATAGTGAGTTTCTTAGCATTCTAAGCATCACTATAGCAACACTATGTGTGACTTGAGGTAAAACTTGGCAGTAGGACAAAAAAAGGATTATTTTATTTACTACACTTTACACTCGCGGCAGACATCTTCAATTTAAAAAACCTCTAAAGACGGAAATCCAACTTTAATAAAATCTGCTTAATTTAAAATTCATTCTGCAGTTACACAGTGCTGTTGAAGACTTTCATAGTTTTCTTTTGTAAATCATACTAGGGTGTATTCACACCAGAAAGCTTCATTTGGTCGGCTTGTTTGGTCCCTGACTAAAGGCGGACTTTATTATTTTTTTTTATTACTTCTGGTTTGTATTCAAATTTTACGGTTTAAAAGTGGACTTTAACTCATAACAAAGCCATTGGTTAGAAATGACTGCAGCAGGACAGAACACAAACCCAGAAATAGAGGAAAATAGAAAACAAAGTCCTGCATGCAGTCTCTCTGTCACGACAGTATTCAGAGCAGCTCATTCAGTGCAGGTTTTATTTTGTCATGTTTCAGAGAATGCTTCCTTAAACCTGAGAAAGATCCACCAGCAGTGCTGCTGAGCACTAGACATCCAACTACTTTCTGCATTTGGTTTGGATCAAGGTCCCCTTTAGATTTATGCCTGAAATGAAATGCACCAATGTCTATTTGGAAGCAGAGCAACCGACCTATTAAAGTAAGTCTTGGTCCAGTTGTTTGGTCATTTTTCTTGGTGGTCTTTTTTACACCTGCACAAAAATTACAGGAAGATAGATAGATAGATAGATAGATAGATAGATAGATAGATAGATAGATAGATAGATAGATAGATAGATAG